>JABSMT010000133.1:0-10934 GCA_018902335.1 Eumacrocentrus americanus | reverse complement strand
TATATATATATATTTACTTACAAGCACTAAAAGCCGTTCCACTTGTTTCAGTGGCCTGCTTTCGTGTCCCACTTTTTGCTGAGACTGTACACAGGTGTATAAAACAGTGGGCTGTTTTATACTTCTTCGCCACGCTTTTTCGAATCCTGGGGATTTATTGTATATAATAAATTAATACAATTATTGGATATATGCGTATGTCACTGGAGATCCGATGATTCTAGTCAGAAGACGAAGAGGACGATCCAAAGCAGACGGAAGAAAATGAATGAAATTAATATATGATGATGAATGGAAAGAAATTTTAAATGTTAGAAAAAAGAAAATTTTTTTTTATAAATAAATAGACACGGGATTTCAAAGTGGTGGTGACTCTAGGACAAAAACTGGACAGGAGACTAGGGTCTGGAGGTCGTGGGAGGTCCGCGAGGTCGCGGAGGAGATCGAGAAAGTGTTGTTCAGCCACGAGTCCAGGATTCTCACCCCCGGCGGTGGTGCTGTCTCGCCTGGAGGCGCCGGGCCTCCTGCGAGCCCACCAACCGGACACTACCAACCCACCACTCACAGTCCACCTCTTGTCAAGGTAAAAAAAAATAAATAAATTAGTGATGCGATAAAACTGTCCATGGTTTACGTAAGCGAGAATGCGTAAACATCAAACGATTACATCATAATTATAACGACTAGTTAAAATATACCGATGAATCATCATAATTATCATCATCGTCATAGTGAATAACCTTGAAAATTTGGGAATAAATAGAAAAATCATCATTGGAATGAAGGATATGGATATTACAGCAAGAAAGAGCAACTCTCACTCAGACTTTCCCTCATAAAAAAAAAGTATCAGAGGATAAAAGTAGACGTTTCACAAATTCAATGTTGAAATATTATTATTACATTTTAAAAATTATTTTCATTCATATAGCATAAATAACTGCTAATTGTTATTCAATAATTGTTAAATAAGATAACTGATAACACAGAAAAAAAAAATTATCCCTTTAAAACAATATTGATATCCCAAAAAAAAAACAATACGAGATACGATGAAATGATAAAGGACCTTTTTTATAGGAATTTCAATTCTCTGTCAAATCGATTCGACGTGTTTTTTTTCTTATCTCGCATAATTTCCAAGATATAATCAATTTTGTGGTAGACTCCATAATGCAAATAATGTGACCATTATAATCTCAATATCATTAAATAAAAATGTCTCTGGATAATAAGAAATAAAGTAGATTTAATGTAATTAAAAATAAAAACATGTGTGTTTTAACCCGATAAAAATGATTTTTGAATTTCTAACCAAATCAACTACGTTGCTAAACCTACAACTTAACCTCTCAGCTGTACACAAGAAGTCCAATCCAACTAATCCAATTGATATTAAATATTAAAAAGCAAAAATCGATCCCCTCATGCCCTTGAAGATCTCCCACACAGCAAATTAAGAATAATAAACTACAACATAATACCAAAAAAAAAAGAAGACAAAATGCCTTATCAGCCTCAACGCTAAACTGATAAGCTAATGATTAACTAGATAAATGAACGATATTAATTATCCTATCTTAAGGACTTGTATTGAGGCGAGCTGTAGGTATAAATAAAATTAAATTAAGTACTTAGAATTTTTTATCACTAGAAAACTCACCCCATAAACCAGTCCACGGTATCGCGGAGATACTCGGGTAACCTATCCAGCTTGGATGATTTTCAAGTGCAAGAAGCGTCGCCGGGTCTTAAGCTCCAATGATTCTTAGCACCGAAAATCCGTTGGAAACAATAGGTTAAAAAACACCACAATCTATGTATATATATATATGTATATGTATTTCACCGCGAGTTAGAGCGCTTCAGGACGAGCGATTTCGTGAAATCTAACATGGCGAGGCTGGCCTATTGTCACCTGTTCCCGTCGTGCCTCGCTTTTGCCGTCCGAGTGAGATGCTAGACTGACAATCTTACTGACAAAGACAAGATTAGGGTCTATTCGATCGTGTATGAGCGAGAAAGAGCGAATACAACTTTAGGACTCACTAGAATTATATATTTATTTTTTGTGTTCTCAGTTTATTCAAAATTCGCGCCACATTGGTTCGGGGATGTTGTTTTTTGTATTAGAATTGTTCGATTTCACTGTGATTTCGATGATTAGTTGGATTTGTCATGTAGTCTGGACATTGGATCAGATATTTTTCGCAATAATATGTAACCACACACACAGCTGATCGTTTTCTTTTCCTTTCTGCTGGCTGTTGTTCTTTCTTCGTTTGAGGTTAGGACAGCGCTCGTTGAGGGCAGCACCAATCGTCAGACGGTTGGCGTCGGTTTGTTTGATGTTCTTCCTTGACGACATGTAGTGAAAACAGGCGAAATACAAGAGGAAGGCAATTAATCATCGATTCATCATGAAGGAGGAACGTAAGAAGAAGGAAAACGATGATAATGAAGTGGATTATGGTGATAAATTGCGGTATCATTTGTATTTGGACTGCATGGAAGTAAGAGATATGCCTGAGCTTGAGGAAAGCCAGATAAAGAATGTTGTATTAATGGCTCTGAGACATGGGAAGCTGAGGTTTCCCAACAGGAAATTAAGCCCGATAGTCGAGGAAATACGATTGGAATATCAACGAGTCATGTGTGATCTGGCATGGCGAGGACTAATTAGAAGAGAAGCCAGCCAACTGCCTTCGCAATGGGCGAAAATTGATGAGAAAGAAGCCTTAGGAAGAATTCCTGTAAACGGAAACATCCCCTCTGGCATGAAGGATTTTGAAGTAATCAAAAGAGTATTAATTACAATGCTATTTTATATTACACAAGCAGGAGTTTCCGCGTTGCCCGGATTATGCATTCCACGAAGCCAGCGTGAATGGCGTGAAATTTTGAATTTGAAACATCTAGAAATTTGTTCAGGTTAATTTCGTAATTTCAAGAAAATTCTCGAAATTGATTTATCTAAACATTCAGTCTAATACCAGAAAACGCTCCAGGAAGTCACTATTAATTACACCTAAAGGCTAACATCTCGTGAAGAAACAAACAACCGAACTCTTATATGATAGTATGGATATGGATATTCAAACCTTCAGAAATGCTCTGCAAGCTATTTGAATTTTTTTCCATAATCTTCACGAATTTCCCTTGAAGCTTTATCAGGAATATTCTCGAAAGCTTCCACAATTCTTTATAATTCCAGGAAATTTTGAACAATAATTATAATATGGAATTCTAATTCCAGACTGTAAAGAGAAAGCTTCACTGGGACACACTGTACGTTCTTCCGGAAGTTTACGACGCAGTAAAGCGAATAGTCGAAAGCTGTGAAACAGTCTCAAATATTTCTCTATTTGCGTGTAATCACGGGAAGCCTTTGAGCTTGGAAGAATTCGAAGCACAACAATTGCAGACATCCTCGACAACAATAAAATACTTGAAGATTCAATGGCTTGAGAGGGTTGTTCAGTCTGTGAGGATGTGCCTGAGGGACATAGGCAAGGGTTGCTTTGACCTAGATCAGCATAATCCACACGTGTATGACATGATAAAGCTCCAACGTTTCGTCAGCCTGAAAGTACTATTGATGCAAGTGAGTTCAGCTTCAATGTGGTATATTCACTCATCAGAATAGCCTTTGCCATCGATGCAGAATATAACCCCATGAATAATTATGTTACAGAGTGCTCTAGTTAATCTGATAAGAAATTCCTTAGCGAATTACTTGTCACTATTGGAAACTCCGACACTCGTTACCAGCCACATAAGGTCTGGCTTCAGATGGGGAAACAATTTACTTAAAACCCAATTACCACCTTCGCCGGATGGCGCATTGTTCAATGTGGAACTAATAATGAATGATGCTGGGGCTGATTATTCAATTAATTTAAACGAGTTTCACGCCACAATAGTGCGCCTCTTAGATGACAGCTTGAGCCAATGTCACCAGGTACGACAGGCTCAGGTGCTATTGTTGCCAGGATTAACATTTTCTCCAGAGCTTTCGCTAAGCTCGGTTGGACTGCTTGACGAAAGTGTCTGTAGTGTTAGAGATCGATTGATTGTTGCCTATCAAAGATCAATCATCCCACTGCAAGCTTATGCTGAGGAATACAACAGATATGCAGAATTGTATATGCTAGACACAGATAAATATGTTCGGTAATGAACTAATTGATCAAGTAAACTTTATTTCAATATTATAAAGTTATCTCGAAAGAAAATGATTAGATGCAATCATATTAAATCAGATACAATTATACATTATTCAGGTGTGATAAGGTATGATTAGATCTAATGTTATACCTGGACCAGCCTGATCAGGTATGGACAGATCTAACTACTCGATCAGATTTAAATTTTTATATTTATAAAATTTCCGGGTCTACAAATAGAAGCTATTATTGATATTAAATATCGATTATACAAACGCCTATAGAAAAGAAAATTTGCCATGTCTGATTATATATAATTACATCTAATGAGATATGATTGGATAAAAACAAGTTTCGAATCTAATTACAGCTAATGGAATTAGGTGTAATTATATTTAATCATTTTTTTCGGCGCTATTAAAAATGAAACTCTCTTTAGAAATGTAAAGGACGAGGGATTCGACATAGTTAGAATTCGTGAAGACATATCCTTTCACTTGGCAGCAAAGGAAGACCTGCTGACAAGCTTGCCAAAGGCGATCACCATCGGGCCTTTTAGGGTGCAAGTTGAAACTTTAAGAACATTGCTTGCAGACAAGCGAGCGAACTTAGCCACCCGTCTGCTAGACGTGTTAACTCAGCAGTTTCGTAGTCAACTGGATGGTATCCTATCAGAATACTCAGTAATAGAATTGAAACTAAAGAAGGAACCACACAATGTCGAGGATATATTTGAATTGCGCGAATACATGGAGTTGATCCCTTTGAAAGTGGATGGCCTCGTTGATGTGACACAGAGATTGAATCTTGAGTATCAAATACTCGATTCTTTTTTCTGGAATATCCCTGACGAGGACTGTCGAGTCAAGTGGCAAGTGTTGGCCTATCCACTTCAAATTGAAACCCAGGTATAGATCCGGTTGATATTATGTACGTCAGGTCTTTTTTTTCTATGCAGGGATTTAATGAATGTTAACTTTTCAGTTGGAAAAAATAGAAGAGAATTTAGCTGAATCGTTTGATAAATTTCTAAAAGTTCAAACGATAGATCTGATGAATCTAGAGGAGCGCATTGAGGCACTCGCAGCTCATTTAACCCATGTCGCTGTACAAACTGACATGGGAAAGGTACATGAATGCGCAATAAATGCAAAGAGAACTTGGAAATTGATGAACGACTGTGAAACCCAAGCTCTACTACTAAACGAACGTCAAAAACTGTTTGGCTTGCCAGTTACATCCTACGAACATCTCACGAGACTTGTCCGGGATTTTAAACCATATAAAACTCTCTGGTGCACAGCGTCAGGTGAATAATGTAATCGCCCGGCTAACTATAATTATTCCCCGAGTTTAAATATACCTAAACTCGTGGAAAAATGATTATACATAGAATAAAATATAGCAAATGTTTCATTCATAATTCATGAGCATGAAAAATAATTTTTGTAACAAAAAAATTTGCTTTAAATTCAATAATCTAAATATCGTACTTAAAATAATTCGGATATTTTATAAAGATTGTTTCATATACTTAGATCTGACCATGTCCAATCAGGCTGGACGAGATCTGGCATCAGATCTGATTATGTCTGACTATATCAAATCAGGTTTGGTCAGCTTGGCCGAGGCATGACATCAAATCTAATTATGTCTGATCCTATCTGAATAATATATAATTTCATTTGATTTGATACAATTATATTTAATTATTTTTGTCCGGGTTGATTCAAGATTGGCTGAAAGCCCAGGAGGCCTGGCTGGGAAATCCCTTGATGACCATTGACAGTGAGCAAATGGAGACCATGGTGAATGACATGCAAAAGTCAATTTTACGTTCTGTCAAATACTTTCACGAGCAACCCAGTGAGAGCGAATTTATTTCTAAATCCCATTATTATCATTCACTGAATAATAATTGACTTTTTTGGTATTGATTGACACGTGAAGCTATTGCAAAAATTGCTCTGGATATAAATGAGAAAATTGAGTTATTCAAACCACACATGGCACTAGTGCAATCTCTACGACGTCCTGGAATGAAAGCGCGGCACTTTGCAGAAATTGCTGAGCATACAGGCATCGATGTGACACTCACGGGTTCTCAGACCCTGAAAGACATACTTGGACTTGGTATTATGGATTTTATGAAGGAAGTTATTAATGTCACAGAGAGTGCAGAAAAAGAATATTCCATTGAAGCTGCTCTTAATAAAATGACCAAGGAATGGGAGCACGTGCGAATGGAGATCATCCCTTACAAGAGTTCAGGAACTTTTATTATGAAAATAGCAGACGAAACGCTCTTGATGCTGGATGAACACATTTTAAATACACAGCAGATTGGTTTCAGTCCTTTCAGAGCTTCATTCGAGAGTAGTATTGTTGAGTGGGAGGCAAAGTTGAAGCTTACACGGGACGTTTTAACCGAGTGGATTGCTGTTCAAAAGTACAATTTTTCTTATTATACTCTTTTATATAAAGAGATCATAATTACTATCATCACCGTCATTAATGTCTTATTTATTAATTTTAGGTCTTGGATATATCTGGAGCCAATTTTCAGTTCTGATGACATCAGCAGACAGCTTCCAGTGGAGGCGAAGAAGTTCAATACAATGGAGAGGAATTGGCGAAGAATTATGAGGAACGCTTTCAACTGTCCCTATGTAAAGAAATATAATTTAAGTTAATATGCCAATTTGAAAGACTCTTTGAGTAATCTTCTTACTGTCCCCGATGCAGATTTTACTAATAGCTCCAGACAAGAGTCTTCTTGAGAGCTTGAAAGAATGCACGACTTTGATAGAAGTAGTGCAGAAAGGTCTTAGTGACTATCTCGAGACAAAACGAATCGTTTTTCCGCGATTCTTCTTTCTCAGTGACGATGAACTCTTGGAAATTCTCGCGCAAACTAAGAACGTTCGAGCTGTTCAGCCGTACCTCCACAAATGCTTTGAAAATGTGAAACAATTGCGGTTCGAAGACGATTTGGAAATAACAAGAATGTACTCAGCTGACAATGAGGAAGTCTTCTTGAAACCGTCGATTTATCCAGTAGGAAATGTTGAGAACTGGTTGGGTCAGGTCAGAATTGTCCAACAATAGTTAAAAACCAGATTATTTTCATCAAATTTAACAGAAGACGTGGTAGTTTATGAGAAATTAATGAATAATTGAGGTACACTTTCATTGAATTTCTCATAATATCTCAAAAATTATGCAAGATACGACAAAATTACCTGTAAACAATTTTGTAGAAGATTGTTTTTCCTACGAGAAAGTTCCTATGCAATTTTATTTTACGTATACATTAACTATTACTAATCTTTTTCTGGATAAATTAGTTAATTTTTCTGTTAAACTTGGTAAGAACAATTTTAAAAAAGAAATACTAAACTTTACCATATTCTATATAGCAATATCATTCTAAATAAACAGGTCGAAGGGACGATGAGAAATACTCTGAGGGAGTTGATTGGACAAGCTTTGGATACCGTCGAGACCGCTCCAAGAAAGGATTGGGTATACATGTGGCCAGGACAAGTCATTATCGTTGCGGGTCAAACATATTGGACGTCACACGTGGAAGCTGCAATCACAAAAGGCTCACTGAAGCATCACTACAAACTAATGCTCAGCCATGTAATTATACATATGCTACTAAAGTTCCCTGCAAGCACTAATTCCATAATATTTAACTTCTAGTTAGAGGAACTTAGACAATTAGTGAGGGGAAATCCAACGGAATTACAACGTCTGATGCTCGAAGCTCTAATCACTATTCAAGTTCATGAACGAGACGTAGTCATAGCACTCATGAACAACTTTGTTCAGAGTGTAAAGAATTTCAATTGGATAGCGCAATTGAAATACTACTGGATAGAAAATTCAAACTTGGAGATTCGAATTGTCAATGCCGTATTTCCTTATCAATACGAATATCTTGGAAACAATGGACGACTCGTTATAACTCCATTGACTGACCGATGTTACTTAACATTAACTGGAGCATTACATCTCAAGTTTGGTGGAGCTCCAGCTGGTCCTGCTGGCACAGGCAAAACGGAGACAACAAAGGACCTTGCTAAAGCATTTGCCATTCAGTGTGTTGTCTTCAATTGTTCTGAACAATTGGACTTCATTTCAATGGGGAAAATCTTCAAAGGACTGGCCAGGCAAATTAATTATTAGTTGCATCAGTATTCCTTTATAATCTATTAACTAATGTCTGTATAGTGCTGGCGCATGGGCGTGCTTTGATGAGTTTAATCGAATCGATGTGGAGGTACTCTCTGTGATTGCCCAACAAATATTGACCATTCAGAAAGCCCAGCAGATGTGTTTGGATAGGTAACGATATGTCCAAGTGTATATGTGACCCAACTAATTTCGATAAAATCGAAACAGGTTCCTCTTTGAGGGTGTGGACATAGTACTGAAGTCATCCTGTGCCATTTTTGTCACCATGAATCCTGGCTACGCTGGACGAACTGAATTGCCAGATAATTTGAAAGCCCTCTTTCGACCTGTTGCTATGATGGTGCCTGATTATGCATTGATTGCTGAAATTTCACTCTTCTCCTATGGTTTCTTGGATGCGCGGAGTCTTGCTGGGAAAATCACGACGACTTTTAAATTGAGTTCGGAACAATTGAGCTCACAAGATCACTATGACTTTGGGATGCGAGCAGTGAAGACTGTAATTGCCTATGCGGGGAATTTAAAGAGGGTGGAAAAGGAATTGCATGAGTCACAGATTTGTTTTCGAGCGTTGAAAGATGTGAATATTCCTAAACTTCTAAGGGATGACCTGAAGCTTTTTGAAGGTATAAAAAGACAGATTTTGGTATTTTCATTCTGTTCATGGGAAAAAAAAATGATTAGACGTCATTAAATCACATACGATAGAATTAGGTATTATTCAGATATGATCAGATTTGTAATTAGATCTGGCATTGTATATCTGGTCCAGGTTGACCAGATACATCATTATATATACATTAAATATAATTAATTTATTCAGCCAGAAAAAGGCCCATTTTGTCGGTTTTTAACGGAGGGTCCAAACGCTTTCTGCAAGTTTCTTATTTTGTTTTTCATGCGTTAATATGCCTAACTCGATATCAACAAAGTCGGCCCTTTTTATGTCGACGACCACATATAATTAATTCAGCTCTGCATTAATTTTCTCTTTAAAATCATATTTATCTCGTTGAAGGCATCGTTTCTGACTTATTTCCGGGATTGGTGGATATCCCAGCTAATCACGGACCTCTAGCAGCGGGAATTCGCGAGTCAATACGAGAGATGGGTTTGAAAGCAACCGATGGTGAGTTTATGTTTCCAATATAAATAAATTCTTTAGCTAATAATGAAAAGTTTCACTGAATTAAATGAGATGAAAACGATAAGGAATATCCAATAAATTGACCGAATGCTTTAAAGCTATGTTCAAAAATAGATAGCCTTGCATCGCGCATCAATTGCATTCCAGAGTGGCGTCATCGACGTAAAAGTTTTACTTGTGTAAGCGTTTTCGTACTCTCATATACTATAATGAAATTTGGGGTCTTTGAAATAGCTGTTACTCAATACAATAATGTCCCCTTTGTCTGGAGACGACAGTCTCTGCTTTCACGATACACTGATTATATGTTTACTTTACCATGAAATTTGATCAATCGTCGTGTCGTAAAAGCTTTCAATATATTTTTTTTTTATTTTTCCAGATTACATAAACAAAATTATTCAATTGTATGAAACAACGACGGTGAGGCATGGACTAATGCTTGTAGGTCCAACTGGATCCGGAAAGACAAAGGTACTTATCTGTATTTTTCATGACTTATGTAAATATGGTTCTTTTGCGTTGCTCGAAAGCATCTTACGATTTACGTTGGCTATTGAACACTTTTTGTTCTGTATTGGCAAAGGATTTTTATTTATTTATCATCTCGTGTACAGAAGGATATGGACTCTCTCATATGTTATGAATCTTATTTATATTGATACTTCGGAGCTCGTACCGATGTATATATAGTAATCTTTTACACGTGGAGCCCCTATGGGATCCATTATCTTTAATTCTGAGATATTTAAATATCTGTATATTTATATCGCAGAAAAATATCTCCACCTTCATTAAAAAGTCATCTCATTATTTTCATTGATTCAGTGAATTTTTTCACCCGAGGGTTTTTCGATTTATGAAAAATAAATACAAACACGAAATAACATATTAGGCAAGATTTGGAGTTTCCTTTTCAGTTTACTTTATTAAAATGTTTGTTTCTTTAACAATAGTCTGTGAAGTTACACAATGAGATCGACTAGACAGTAATATCAGTCAGTAATTCGAATTTTCGTTTGAACATCGAAGTTTAACATTCTGGACGTTGAGATTGATTAAACAGTAATGCCATTTCTGTATCATTGAATTTTTTTAACAACAACATTAACTTCTGAACAACGGGGTCCATACAATGTACGGATCTCACGGACGGATACTATTGTTTCGTAACAACAAGAAAATATATATGAGCGGCGTCACCAAAATCGTGCTTACACTCCCAATGATGAGGGGGTTAAAGATTTTGACCTTATACACATTGAGATTGACCAGACAGTAATACCGTTTTGTAGATAAAAATTAGTTTTTATCAGCAAAATTTAAGATTTTGCACTTCTAACTTATAACAAAAATTAATTCTTATACAAACAACAATTATGTTCATTTGAAAAAATATATTTTTTTTTGTCGCAATG
>JABSMT010000122.1:0-10934 GCA_018902335.1 Eumacrocentrus americanus | reverse complement strand
CCCCCCCTGCATTGTGTAATAGAAATTCAGAAATCGTTATAAATACCAAGAAAATTTATTTAATCAAAACTGACAATAAAATGATGAATAAAATTAAAACTTTCATGTTAAAACACTTCGTAAATATTTTTTTTCGTGTAAACAATTAACTATCAATTAATTATCCTGTGACCATGGACTAACGATCCATTTATTTAATTCCTTGACGACAATAGGTCCTTCTGTATGCTCCTTTGACACTGTATCGATAATACAGTCATTAGCATTGACTTCATCTTCTGACACCCATTCAGCATCTTCACTTCCTGTAAGTTGGTCGCGAATTAAGCAGAGTAATTCGTTTGCGCGTCCAGCAGCTACACGTACAGGACGAATTCTTTGATGCGCAATATAAACCGCATTTCTTACAAACTCTCGAATCAAGTTGAGACTGTATCAATGGACAATACAAATCGTAGGGAATTTGTGAAAAGTTCTTGGGATCAAGTTCCAAATCCAGAGTCAATCGAAGTAATAAATTAGCAAACTCGCCAGCTGTGTCCTCAAGATCAGCCACGATCAGTCCCTTCTAATGATGTTGAATAATTTTTATAGGAGGTAAAAATCTACTTCGTAAAACCTTTTGGATGCTGCTTCTCATTATGCCACAACAATCTTCGGATTGACATTTGATGATCTGTAACAGATATTGACTTTGACGAACGTGTTTACTACACCAGATTTCATCAATGTCAATTGGAGTCTTTGATTCAACCGTAGCTGGAGAAATATACTGCGCAACAACAGATTGATCGTCTATAACGAGAGAGCTCCAAACTTCTGCAAGTGTATTGTCCGCGTATGCGAAATTTTTCAACTCTCTTTCTTCGTCGATCGTTTCTCCTTTGGCATTAAGGTGAGTTCCAAAATGATCAGATGAAAGTACAAGCCCCGTTAACTCATGACTCAAGGGTGCCATTCTTCTCTCTACTCTATTGTACACTGAAAAAAAAGTATGAATTCTACAGCAAGGGAAAGTTTGTTTCGAGAGCTCGGTGTGTGATTATATTGCTTTTTAATATAAACAATCGTGTAATGGATCCGTGGGTAAAAGTGAAATTAAAAGAGTGGGGATTCGAGGCATATGAAAGCGTATTTGAAGGTAAGACGTAAAATTTAATAACAGTGTATATAGTAACAGTCACTGATCCATCCCAACCTCACTTTTGTCAAGTGCTTTGTCACTCAATTACAGTGAATGATGATCTACTCTAACCTCACTTATGTGCTTTGTCGCTTATTTTTCTTGATCTGTTCTTTTAATTTTAGATCAGGAAGTGGATAGCACAGCTTTTCGATGCTTGACAGCCGATATAATTAAGACAATGATTCCTAAGGCAGGCCCACAATCCAAATTCTTGAGTCTTTGGAATGCACAATTTGGCATGTTTCATTCTGAAAAGCCTGGGACTGTATGTGATTATTTTTTTTTTTTCATTTTCTATTTGTTTCTTTTGACACTATCAACGATACAAAGCTATGAAGCTTATTAATTTGACGAAAATACTTTATAGGCTTTCCTCGACACTCTAAACCATTCTATCTCGTTAACACATGATCAATTGTTCGACGTGCCAATTGTTACTATAACTAAAGGTATGAAAAAAAAAATTTTTTTACAGTCCCACACTTAAATTTATGTTATAGTCCACAATTAGCAGTGAATATCTGTAACAATTGTTCATTTTTACCTTCCATTCTTTCATCAAAAAAATATATATCTGCCTCATCATGTTTATGTGCAATCCCTGATTAAATCATGCCTTCATTGACCTAATCTAGGACTCCCTGGAATGAATGAAAGAGATCTAACCACAGCAGGAATTACCGTCATTCCACCACCAGTTCCTGGTATTCCTGGTCCTTCTTCCAGTACTCGAAATGCATCTTGCCGCATTGATATGGCTGATATAGCTCTTCGACCATGTAACCCTATCAGTGATTTAATAGAGACTTTGAGAGATTCATCAGAAGGATTAGCTATTCTGCACTATTACAAACAACACAGAGACTTAACAGATGATCACCGATATTATTTAGTTGAGATTATACTTTCAGTAGAGATGAGGAGCTCACCTTCTCTCGCGTTAGCAATACAAATAAATTTTTGAATTGAGCCGAATGTTTGTTCGTGTGTTTTGCAAAAATTTTGCATGACAAAAAATATTTTTTTTCACCGCACGTTTATTCAACTAGATTGGCGGTTATCATGACACAGTTTTTATTTCATTGTATAAAAAATAATTCCATTGGAATCATTTTTTTTTCAGCATAACACCAGAGCGACTAGAAGAATTGTCTCGTTTGATATCAGAGACGTTTCCTACTGAGGATAAGTACACTTATTATGTACCATACCATTACGACTCGGTCACTAAGCCAAAGATCTGTGCAAAGGGAAAATTGAGCGATAGACACGGCCATCGTCGGTCATATCTTATTCAGTCTGGAGCCACTGAAAGTCTGAAAGGAACAAAGCGGAAAATTGTGGATTATTCTGCAGCCGTTCGTTTGGCTTTTCGTAAAGATTTTGAGACTGACGGTAAATTAATTTTCAACGTTGAATTTTTTGACCTCATTTATAAAAGAAAAATATATAGAAAATATTTATGAAAATCATTCTCTATAGACTGTTGCACAGAAGATTATAAGAAGAAAATTGAGTGGCTTCAAAATTCAATAGATCCCTGGTCCACAGTCGAAAAATATTGGGTAGGTACCTCCATAAAAAGAATCAAAGAACTTTGTGAGAATAAACATCGTCCAAGCGAGACATATCTAACCGATTTTCCTTGTTTGGGACATCCGATCACGGGCATCATTTTGGTATGTATATAGGGTAATCTAGCAAATTTCAATTTTAATCATATTGATGATCAACATTTTTACTTGATTTTATAATTTAAATCGTTGTCATTGTCATTTAGATTGAGCATGACTTCGCTCAAATGTATCCAGAGAAGACGAAGGTGTTGTTGACGGAGTACCCAGAGTTTGAGAACCAAATTTTTACTTTCTGCAAAACGAAAAAGAAACAGATGGACAATGCTATTAAAAGTTTGATGCAAATTATTAATCAAAAGAGTAACAATAGCGACACAGATAGCGAGCTGTCACCAGGTAAATGACGCTACACATTTTTAAATTCTTGAGACGAAGTACACAATAATATATTATTTATATACCTACTCATATAGATTCGGGCAGAAGTGCTGCGATATTTCTACTACTTCCATTGTTGTTACTACCGCCAGCAGGAGTAAAAACATCCGAAACTGTTCGACGTCCCAGCAAAACTGAGGTCCAAAACGAGTTTTTGCTTTATGTGAAAGTATGAAGCCGTCTCAAACTATTCCTGTTCCCTTTTATGGTGGTACAACATAATTTTATTATATTTTTTTAATTTCAGAGCATTCCAGAGCTGGAAAAAGAACTTTCTAGTCGACGTCAAAAAACTTACGTGTGGAGAGCGTGAACAACCATTGGCTGCGATTGTCGGTAAGACGCTACAAACGATTGAAGAGTGCTACGTCTGTATCAATGACATACAGTATAACGTACCTTCACCTCTGAAAGCTATCGACATTGCTTTTAAAAGCTTTTATGCTTTACATTTAGATTACCCAAAAGACGCCATATATCCTTGGATGGTTATCCAGAATGGATTGTATGCAATTCAAGGAGAATCAGACAAAGTCATACCTTGCGTGTCAAAATTCGTTGGTGAACTTCGTCAAACAGGTCACTAAAAATTCAATAAACTCCTGCACAGAATTTAAAATGCCACTCTGTTTTATGTGTCCGCAGACCTGTTCTCTTAATAAATTACAGGAACACTTGAGAATCGTTCATAATCACAGTGATGATAAAAAATACAAATGTGGCGAAGCATCATGCTCTCGTATCTACGCTACTTTTCATTCTTTTAAAAAGCATTGGCTCGCAGTACATGATGATCTAAATGTAATAGAATCTAACACAGTCCATAGTCCCCCTAATTTTGCCTGTGAAAAGAAACCAATTGCTCCAGTGACTATCTCATTACCTCATTCGTCGTTGCAAAATCAGATAAGCTCTGAAATTCCAAATCCTAGCTCTTCAACTACATTTGTTCGTAATCTAACAGCAAAAACAAGTACACTACAAACACAAAAGATTCAGAATACGTTAGAGACTACCATACTTGGTAAAAGCGCAGAACTATACAACACTTCATGTTCACGCACTCAAATTCAGCTCTTCTTCGACTCAACCAAGGCAATAGTTAACTCTGGACTGAATGCAATCCAAGAAGAAATTAACATCAAGTATAAAAGTGACCCCGAGTCCTTTGCAATATTAAAAGACGTGAATCTCATATTTAAATCATTCGATACAGCCATAAACAATTTAAATATAGAGCACAAACACATAAAAGCACTTCAAAAAAAAAAAGGTGATTTCATTCCCCCGATTGAAGTTGTAGTTGGCGAAAGATCCCAAAAGGTTAAATGTACTCATGATGGTCAGATAAAAAAAATTTCAACTTATGCTACTGCAATGCTATTTTCTCTGAGAAAAATGTTGAAGAAAATTTTCGAATCACCAAAAGTGTATATGATCTCGCCTTTTCATATAAAACAAAGTTAGAAAACGAAACAAAGGTCATTTCAAATTTCGTACAAAGTAATTTGTGGAAGCGCAGAACACAGAATTTTAAGTCAAAGCAAGTACTCCCTCTTTTTCTCTTCTTCGACGACTATGAGACTGGTAATGCTCTCGGTAGCCATGCAGGGACTAATAAACTAGGTGGCGTGTATATTTCACTGCCTTGTTTTCCACCAGAGTATCAGTCATCTCTCTCATCCATGTTATATGCTCTTCTCTTTTACTCTAAGGATCGAGAAGAATTTGGCAATTTCGCAGTTTTTCGAACATTAATTGATGAACTAAAGCTTCTCGAATCAGAGGGGGTAGATCTTGATTTGCCACAAGGTAAGACTACAGTTTTCTTCAAGCTGGGACTTATTATTGGGGACAATGCAGGGCTTCATTCATTGTTAGGCTTTACTGAAGGTACCAATGCAAATTACTGGTGTCATTTTTGCAAGATGGTCAAAATTCAAAGATCTCTTGCAACTATGGAGGATAAGTCGCTTCTTCGAACTGTCAAATCGTACGACAGAGACGTTCAGTTACAAGATCCCACTCGTACAGGCATTAAAGCGAATTGTATTTTTCACAGCTTATCTGATTTCCATGTAATTGATAATTTATCAGTCGATATTATGCATGATTTCTTCGAAGGTGTGTGCATCTCTGGCATGGTTGCGATAGTTAAATATTGTATATATGAAGCTAAACTATTCACTCTGGAGCAATTAAACTTAAACATGAAGTCACACAATTTTGGCATGGTTAATAGCAGTAACATTCCATCTCCAATTTTGGCTAAACATCCGGCAAATGATACTATAAAAATGTCAGCAGCAGAAATGTCCAATTTTGTTTTACATTTTGGGATTCTTGTCGGTCATTTGATACCTCGAAACGATCCTATTTGGCAGGTATACTTAACTCTGAGACAAATCCTCGCACTTGTAAGTTCGACGTCTATACAAGTGGAATGTAGAGCACTTTTGAGTGCACTAGTAAAAGAACATCATCGATTGGCTCGAACTGTTTTAAAAAGACACTTGAGGCCAAAGGACCACCTTGTATTGCACCATGGAACATCAATGGCTGAATGTGGGCCACTAGTTAACTTGTGGGGCATGCGCTTTGAGGCCAAACACAAGGAATCTTAAGATATGTTAGCGTCATCAAATTCAAAGACAAATGTCTGTAAAAGTATTGCGACCAAAGCTCAGTTGAAACTTGCGTATCGGTTTTACACAAACGAGGTATTTACTCTATCTGTAAAATCTGGACCTTCTCAGTCTCATCTTTTGAAAGATCTGCCAATCATGTTTGCGAGCCATTTATATAATAATTTCAATTTCCTTAATTCCAATGTTAATGTGACTAACTAGATTGAAAGAAATGACAGTCAATATAAGCCAGGCATGGTTCTTTGTGTCAGTGAAAATGACAATCAGCTTCAATTCAGTCTCATTAAATATATTTTTATTGATAACGATATAGTGTTTTTCATTGTTCAAGGTTTGAATACGATTTTCAACAGTCACATCTATGCATATGAAGTCTTAAGTACGTCTAGTACATGTAATATAGTTATGTATGAAAATTTGTTTTCTTCTCGTCCTCTAAGTTTGACTAAAAATTCGGATAAATGTTTCATTGTATTGAAATCTTATTTATAATTGATATAATTTATACGTTTAAGCCTGTAAATAATGTAATATAATTAATACAAATTATATGTTCGAGCCTGGAATGAAAAATGAATCCTATTTTTAAACCCGTATGTTGTTTTATTTAATAAATAACATCTCAGTATATCCATTTGTCTAGTTCTTATGATTTCTTTGGAATGATATTGTTTATTTGTAGAAAAATATATTATTCTAAACCCACACATATATAGACATGATACGATGCATAATCTCTTTGCATATTCTCGGGAGAGAAAATATTAATGTTAAGGATGTTCAGGTGAGTTTCCGATGTACTAGATAGCCCGCCAAATAATTTTTTATATTATGGCTAGATCCATAAAACTTAATTTGGAAAACTTTTAATTGATATTGCCAACTAAAAAACTAGTGAAATTCATTTTTAAAATTCAATGTTTCCCCCATATAGCCTCAATGTATCAGATCAACTTTTTCATGTTTCAACATCAAGCGGCTAGATAAAAATTATGAAAAATTTTCTAAATGTTTAGACCACCATAAAGATTCCGGGTTTCAAGTAAAAACAATAGATTACCGAATGTTACAAAAAACGATTTTTTATTTTTGAGTTAGACTATTTTTTGCTTTTTGGAATTAATTTTTACAGTGTTGGAACTATCCTGAGTTTGTACGTAATTTATCAGTTCTTTATCTATTGAAGAAGTGTAGGATTTTTATAATTTTAAAATTGAAATTGATCGATTTACTATAGTACGGTCAGTATGAAACTATAACCGCCGCAAGAATATACTGAAATAACAGGCATAACTTATACATTGCATAATGCACTGTAAAATATCGCTGCTAAAGATATTCATTGTTCAGCTCCTACAGCAATACCATATTTCTCGAGCAAGTGAACTACGTCACGCAGAGACGTTTAACTGTTGTACCTTGACGATGGCACTGTGGTCATCTAAGACTGCATTACTGCTCCGGCAACCAGAAGTCTGTTAGTCAGAGCCACTCTGTATTTTCAGTGTAGGCACTGCTCCCTGGTGCATTTGTTGCTATGAACAGTGCATCAAGATTGAGCTTTTTGAAATGCTCAATTGCAAAAGCCATCACTTTGAAATATCGAGGATTTTCATCAGGCCCTCCATCGACTGTCATTAGCAGAACAGGTTTCACAATTTCTTCATCTGTTTTTGCAATTTCTCGAAAGTTTTCCAATTCCAATAGACTGTTGAAGTCGTCCGAATGAGAATTGGCGATGGAAGACGAATGTTTTCCACTCCGAATAGCGACAAATGTCGGGCCAGAGTATGTCACCGCTTCGGGTTGACCCATTCTTCCTGGTTGGATTATGACTCCAGCATAGACAGATGGAATTAATTTATGCCGTTCAGCAATTACCCAATCGTAGTCAGGCAGTTTAACTCGATACTCCATGTGCGTCAAAAGAGGGGCTTGCTTACTTGCGGCAGTGATACCTATTGGCACTCGAGCTTTATCATCTTGAGATAGAAAAAATACTTCATTTGGTCCTAATAGTGATGCAATACTTTCTAAGTATCGAATGCTTGATGTTGCGAACGCAGCGTCAATATGTTTCTTGTGTAAATCATCTTTAGCGCGAGTAAGTTTCACGGGAACCGTAGTTACATGCCTTCTTCCTTCTTGCGTACGAGAATTCCTCAGCAAGAGACGTAAGTAAGTTGCACTCCTGAATGAACAACAAAAAGAGCATCATAAATAACATAAAAACATTCATGGGCTCAATTATTTACATGTCTATGTAAAAAAGTATTTGATTATAATTTTTAACGATTTTAGTGAGTTGCGAACAATTGTAATACCTGCTTAATGTAAAACCTCTCTCTTGAAGTACTGTTTGTAAATCATCCAAGGTTTTAACGCTTCGAATCATCTCCGATCTTCGTCTCTTATCAGCACTACCAAACATTGCTATGTCAATTATTGCTTGGTGCAACAAGGGCTGTTTGTCTTCAATTCTCGGTCTCCCAGGCATTAGCCGTAATTCTGAGACAATGCTCTCAAGCTTCATTTTTTTCACATCTCGAAACTTTTTCTGGTACTGGGCGTTTCGCTGCTTCCGCTTCAATTTTTTTTCTCGTCTTCTAATTCTTTCCTTTTTATTCCAATTTCTTTGTAGATATCTTCACTTGGCAACGAATCACGTGCATACAATAAGGTAATGAGTTGTTTCTCAAAAACTGCGATTTTCGCAGTTACAGCATCTTGTGATGGTTTCATTGTAATTTTTGAGGAATTTTCTGGAGCATTGGAACCAGTCATTGTAGCGCCGTTGTCACCAAAGTTCGTGTCTACACACGGTTGGCAACTGCTTTGTTCAGTTGATGGTGAGTCTAATGTCATTCTTGGAACCGTGAGGTTCGAATTAGAATTAGATGTGGATGCTTCAGTAGCACGGGCTCTCGATGTCGATGAAGATGACGCCTGTAAAGTTATGTAAATATTTTAAACACGTTTAATTGGAAAAATATTTCTCCAATACTATTTCTATACGCAGTTTTTTTTACCTTGGTGAAAAAAATTCAGAAGATTTGCATTTTTTCGGGACGCATTCTGAAGAAGTTGTTCTGTTCTTTCTTGCACTGCTAATGTGAAAGCCGATTCCTCTGGAAATTGGTCTTTGAGTGACTTCCATAATGAATTAACATATTCTTGACAATGTGCAGGCTTTTTTTCGGGATAGCACTTTTTGTATGCCACGAATAACTTATAATGCTGATCACCTTTTTTGCTCATTTTATCATTGAATTGAACTACAATAGTTATGTGTATAAATACCTCAAATGAGATCTTCCATGTATCAAATTGTCGGAGCCAAATAGTCGCAGACGTATAATTAAGTGGTGTTAGGATTTCCACAAAGAACTACCATGTGTACCTATCTTCACATCGTTCGATAGACTAACTCAGTCGGTAATATCGAATACAGTTTTTACACCTAGCGCGCTCATTGAACGATGACGTACATTAAATGGTATTAGCTTTAATTTTGTCTATCTGCATTTTTCAGCAGTCACCAAATAAATAATATATTATATATGATACTAAAAAACTTACGTAAGCATTGATATACACCCTCCCCCCCCCAAAACTTGCTTACGTAATACTTGAATCACCCCTATATTGTTTCCGATTGTTCAATAGTTGTTTGCGTAGGAGGTAAAGTAAAAAGATCCAGCTCCGATTTTGCGCACTCGGATGAATGTGAATGTAAAAACGACATGTTTAACTAAATATGTCGTATATGTCACGTCTCTTTGTCTTCTTCTTCTTCTTCTTGATTTGCTTGCTCGATTTCTTAATGGTTTTCTTCTTCTTCTGAGCGCGCTTCTTCTTCTTTGGACGCGTCCGCACTCTTTCACGTTTCAATCTATTCTGAGCATTCCGCCGTATACGCTTCCGCTTATATCTAGACCCCCTCATCATCTGATCAAGCTTCTCTGTTGCTTAGCGCTTTAATTTTAAACCTGACTCGGTCAAGCGATTTTCAAGGGCCTCACGCAATGGTATTTGTCGCGAGGCTACATCCCCAATGACATTCATACCTGCGTTGAGGGCTTCCCTGCCGACAAGCTCGTGCAGCGCGACCCAGGATTGGCATGACCTGTCGAAAAAGACCTTCGAGAAAGGCCCCGATGCCGTGTCCCCGTTGACGTGGTGCACCTACGTATACTCGCCCAAATCGATTGTAATACTCAACAGCATCGCCCCCCGCTTGATTTTTATAGTATTCAAGATACTGACTCATTTTAATCAACTCTCTTAAAGTGTAGTGTCACGTTCAACGGACCGTACTCAAATGGTATAGGTTTTCCTTCACTATCTCTTATATCTATATCAATTGTACGAAATGAATTTGACAACAGTGGTATATAATTAAGGTTGCCAAAAGTCACGGTGCGATAAGCGACGTATGTATAGCGTTCAGCGTTACATGGCACGATGCGTAAAAGTAAGGTATCGTCATCTCCTGTGATATAAGGAGCACAAATATCTGAATATACGAAAAAGTTTTGGGGTAATCCACGAACTAAGCTAGCCGGTCTCACACCTCCTACATCGTATTTCAGAACATTAGGAGAAACGTAGGGCCAGTGCATCCCCTCTTCGAGAAAATCATTACGTTCTAAACCTAATAGCGTAATTATTCTGTCAGATAACCGCAAATAATGATCTCTCCCCTTACACGCGAGTGGACTCTTTTCATCTTGACATTTTAGTGTCATGTTAACAACACATCTTCCTTTATGATAGCTAAACTTCAAGTATCGACTAAACCTTGGTACAGTGTTTAATGCTTGAATCAAGTCATTTATGTCATTATAAAAACCCCAAGGTATAATATTATCATTATACACAGGCGTACTACGACCATCTTTAGAAATGAACGTGGTAACCCCCACTGATGCATCCTTTTCGCCTCGAATGTGATAGAAACTGCAGGGAAATTGAATTTTTTTGAGTGCTACGGTCCACTCGCCAGACAGCTGAATATGTTTAGGTAGTGTAGTACAAAATCTTGTCACTGTATTTTCTGGATTATAGTCCATGCTACTGTCACTA
>JABSMT010000111.1:0-22100 GCA_018902335.1 Eumacrocentrus americanus | reverse complement strand
AAAAATCTTTAGAATTTTGACCCGCCATATTTAGTCAACCTTTGTGAATTTTGAAATTTTGACTTCAGATTCAGAATCAGCGATTCAAAGTACTACTAGGTATGAAGTTGTAAAGAAATCGGAGTGAAACAAGTATTTATTTTTTTTTAGTTTCAAAAGGTGTGTCAATATTGATACATTGTGCTTCAAAGGGTTAACGACCGAATTTTAAATAATGGATTTAATGAACGGCAAAATTTGTTTACTTTTCTCTTTTTTTTTTAAATAAATTGCTTATTAAATAAAAGCAACAGGATGTTGAACATTTGACACTTGAGATATATTGAAATCAGCGAGTTACAGTGACTGGGAATTTTTGCAATTTCGATCGGTCGTTTTGAGTGGGAAGGAAAAGTGCGAGAGTAGGTTTAAACTGGCCATTGGATCGAGCGTGATGGTAATGTCGTACGACGTCGATATTGCCTCTGCGATATATAGAATGGCTGCACTCTTGTCGTCATTGCAGGAGTCGAGCATCGATATGGAACGTATCATGTCGTTCTACTCTACTACTCTTTCTCTCTGTTGCTCTCGTTTGTGGCTGGATCGCTTGGGTCAACGATCCCACGGGTGGATTTCAGGGGCCTACGAATTCCAATCTCCACTGGTGGACCGTTTGGAAAACTTGCACAGATATGCAATCATTCGTGCGCGAGACCCTATATATACTGCCAACGATTTTAATCGAGTCTCATCAATGATGGCCTTCTATTTGCCTTTAGAATGTGCACATGGAGGTAGAAACGGAGAGAGAGATCGTTATTACTTATCTCGCTGCGTATTTACATCCCACCGGGATTTCACCGCCATTAATCCCCTCAGCCCGCTTAATTTTCCTGCCGCAATTAGCGCATCCCCCTCTACTCTACTGTACTCTCCGCTGCAATACCGACGTCCAACGCATTTAACAGTATATACAACACGGAGAAGAACGCGTGTTAGTTCCTTTTATTCGCGTCGAATTTAAGCGACTAACTTTTTCTCCTTCATCATTTCCATTCTTTTTCCTTCGCGTTATCAAATCCTTTGTCGTTGCTGCTCTTTTACTTTAATTTTTTTTTCGCATCTACGAGATGGGACCATGGATTGGAACGCTTGACTCTTTGTTTTCTCTTGTCCTTTTTATTCCGTAATTTATTTTTTATTGTTACTAAAGTTGCCGAGAATGAATTTATGGTGTCACGATGAAGCACGTGACTGTTTGAGGGGGGTGAGAACGACTAACTGTCCGCTGTATATCAGTCGTTAGGGGAGGATAGGTAGAAAACTTGAGTTATAATTTTTCTGGCGTTCATAAAGCGAAAAAGCTGCCTTTGCCACCTTTTATTTCGTACCTACTATTACACCTTTGTAACCGGCGCGTACATCTATATTCCCTTTACAGGAAACTCGACGTTCTCTCATTCTTCCTTCACCCTTGTACCCAGCATCACCGAAAGATCCTCCTCAAATCGTGCAATTTTTCGGAGCGCCCAGACAATTTACTACTCTGAACGAGAGAGTATTTTTTTCATTTTCTGATACTTTTATTTTATTTTTCCTATAAGTCAGAAAAAAAGCAAATAATCTTATGGTACTATTGAATCATATAAACTCAACGATTCAGGTGACAGAAATCCCTTAATTCTTCTTTACTTCAAAATGCCATTCTAATTTTTCATCATCCAAGTTCTGTAATTAATACCCCAAAAGATATCCATTTTGATTGAGGTAGAGGAACTGCAGAGAGTGAGCAGAGCGTGGATTGGGGTTTACCCGAAAATTTGCCTGTACCCTTAACGTCTCCCTCGTCCGCAAGTCGGTAAAGTCTCGGCATTGTGCCCGAGCCAAGTTAACCCGAGCGTCACGAGTCCTAACCTCAGCTCTAAGTCGCGCGAAACACAACATGCCCGTGGTTATAACATTCGCGGTGAAGCCAAGAGTTGCTTATATGCGCGATGCAGCGATGATTGCTCGCGCGATGAGGGAATAGCGAGAGGAGTACGAGAGAGGAGGTGGGTTGACACACAAGGGCGATATGTAGAAGTATGGAGTCGAAGTAGGCAGGGAGGAACAACGTGAAGAGGGACAGGCTTGACTCTCCGGTCACGTGCTCGCCCACACTCATTCATTTGTGCGCTTGGCAGTGGTTCTCAGCCTAACAGTTGTCAAGAGTGTGTGCCCACCCACGACGTTTCTGGGTCAAGCTCTTTAGTTTCGCATAAAGGAACACTTCTCGTTCGACCACCTTCCATCCTCCTCCGTCTGCCTTCCGGGTCCTCGCTCTTCGCGTTTCCGTCACGAATGAAGAGTGAGGTTCGAGCTACTGTGCTTCTCTCTTTCTCTCTCTCTCTCTCTCTCTTACTCTCGCGGGTTTGAAATTCAATGGAGCACCCGGTGGCACGCCACGGTGTTTAGTCGCGTGCGAAGAAACCCGGGCATCGCCTCCCTTTGTGCTCCATCTCGTGCGCTTGCATCGTATCAGGGGGGTGAAAAAAATTCTTGGGGTTTTCCACGAGGATCGTGGTAAAGATATATATACACTATATTGTTCTTCGGATCATGTCTGCGTCATACACACCAGACACCACACATTTGTATTCTCATGACATATTTGACGTTCGTCGATCATTTCGTGATTGAATAGACTATTAAAGTTGAATTGTTTTCTTTTTTCTGTTACAGGTGAGTCACGCATACACATGTTGTTTGCATAGAATGAAAGCCACGACTTGGCAAAGTGTGTGTTTTGCGGTAAGTTGCGAATTTCTTATGCCTCAAGGACTTTGAATATACGTGATATTACGTTTGTCTTGAGATGAGCGGCAAATATCGTGAGGGAATTCTCCTTTGCAGTACGACGAAGAAACAGGGAGGAGAGTGGGATGGATTCGAAATGCAATTTAAACGGGCGCAAATATAGATGTCAAGATGTTTACGATTAGTTGGAGTCATGCCAACGATAAAGCGAGAGAGAGAAAGAGAGAATGAGATTTCTCCCTCTGAAAATTTCCATACGCCTTGGAGCCCTTTTGGCCCTCGATTTCATTGCTTTTCCTGCCTTCTACAAGGGTGCTCTACTATCCTCAAATCATCGACAGCACCGGATGAAATAAAAATTCAATCCTTTTCCTTTTCATAAACTCTCTGTACCTCGTGCCAACAACTTCCCTCCTCTCTATCTATATCTCATATAACTTTATTTCTCTTTTTTCTCCCCCCGCCTCCCTCCGTTTCTCTGTCGAATTATTTTTATCTTCCGTTATAGTTTCACGAAACAATGGAAATGAAATTGAAGGCCAGTGTATATGTGTCTATATGTGGGTTTGACTCGAATATATAGAGAATGGAACATTGGGTTGGAAGTTAATTCGCTTTGATTCGCCGTACAGCGAGCAGACAGAGTCATCGGACGTAACTCTGGCTCGGCCGCAGTTGGTACGTCAATATTCTATTATTCAACGTCGTTACAGTACTCGGGAACGTGAACGTCCACTATCCGGATTCATGTCTCTCTCTTTCTCTCTCTCTCTCTTTTGCTCACTCAGCCATGCAAGCTATGTCGCTGGTGTATGACTAGAACGGAAAACTCGTGGGTAGGTGTAACCCGTTACCGCACGTAACTCCGTCAGCCAGTGGTCATGGCCCCGCAACCACATACCATGGCGAACGCCGATCATGCCGCGGAGTTGTGGAGATGAGTTCTGTGACGTTTGAAAAATTCCATAAAGTCTGAAGAACGTCCTCATGAGAGCGAATGAGTCATAAGGGAATGCGAGCAAGGTCCGCAATTGTTATCTGATATCTTAGTGGTAAGAGTTGTTCTTTCAGTCGTCACGCGATTCTTCTTTTTCGCCTCATCCGGCTGCAAATCACTTGGACCTCACATCTAACGACACTGTCGAGGAGAAATAATATAATAACAAACTGTCGACAGTCTGTCTGCGCAGTTGGAGATGTCGGGACAGACCTGAGTCATTCAGTGATCTGTTGATATATATCTCAAGGACGTATATATAATAACTTGATATTATGCTTCTGAATGAATCCACCTGTTTCAACATGTTTTTATAGTGCACTAGAGAGAGAAGCAGTCGTGTGTGGAAAGAACGCGTTATTCACGGGTATCAAGACACACGTTTTACATTTAATGAGATTCAACTTCCTTTGTACATTAGCTAGACCGAACGGTTGTTTGCATACATGCTACATGCTGTCAGAGGGTCTCAGGTAATTCATCATGAACTTTCTAAAATGTCCATCGAGAGGGGAAAACGATCCTTGCATAATATTTATTTTTCTTCTTTTTTATAGATTAAAAATGCAATTTGGCATATAGCATGAAATTGTCGCTCTCTGTCCTTATCCTGGTACGGGTCAGCAAGGAGATAATTCCACAGTGTGTGTATCGAAGGTCGTAGAGCGACGCCAAAGCGAAGGAGAAAAGGCTGAACGAGGTGGGACAGTTGGAGGAGAATAAAAGAAGCTGAGAGAGAAAGAGAAGGAAAGAGAGAGTGTGTTGTCCTCGTAACCGAGCTCGCGTAATCTGCGGGCTACCAAGCGTGGAGCCGAGTCACGTGTAAACAGTCGTGTGCAAGAGACACTGGAGCCTCTGTGTGAGGAGATAATGGACTTGGTGCGTTACGCAGAGGATAAAACGATAGGATAATACGCTGATCAGGCCGGCAGGTTCCACTTGAACAGGGCAAGGCGATCTGGTTGTGTCGACTCTGCCTCGTCAAGTGAGGCAACAGCTGCCTATTCTTTATTATTTCTGATGCTTTGCTTGGAATTGCTATTTTATACACCAGCATACTGGACTTGAATGAGGAGTAATTAGTGTATATTAGTACTCGAGAGAAGTTTCAAATGGAAATTTTCATGGTCGCGATGATTTGTCGACATTGTTCTACCCACTCAAATGTCTCCCACGCGGTGTTCTCTCCAACTTTTGTCTACTTAACTAGAAAAATGAGAGTCAACGTATATATGGATATACTTGTGACCGTTGTAAAATTGTCCTCCGCTCTTTTTATTTTCTTTTCACAATGTTTCCACAAAGTCGCAGAGTCGAGAGAGCGTTCCAAAGTTTTCGGACCACTCGGCTTCTACGACATCAAACGCGAAAAAATAAAATAGAAAAGAAATACCCAGTACCATGATGGTAAAGAAAATGATAGTAATCATCTAGTTGTCTTGGTGTTTCCAACAAAGTTATAGTATTCACAAAATATCATTCGAAAATCTCTCTATACTTTTTATCTATTGAATTTTTATCTCTTTATTCATGTTCAAGGTAAAAAGATACATGAAACTGTGAGTTGGAGAGTAAAGAGAACTGGTCGGCGATGATGATGCTCAGGCAAAACTTGATGCTTCGCCTGAGGGTGGAAGAGGCAAGTTGCGATGTCGCGACGTTAGAAACCTTCGCTGTAGTCGTCGCAACGTCGTGCCTTGTCTCACGCCCCGGAGAAATGTCCAAGGACGGGTCTTGCTTCATGTTCGTAAATTATTCTGCCCCCTTGAACGAGTAGGGCGGCTCGACGACGCCGAGGGATATCGCCTTTGATCCCAGCGCGAGAGCTGCATTGGACTCGAATTCTCGCACTTTGATCGTCGTCGAGTGTACACTGTAATGTTCATATCGGTACTCGTCTTCATTCATTCATCTAGGTGCTACTTCAATTTTTTACTTCCCTTCGATTTTAGTGAAACAGAAAAGTATTGGATTAAGCTGAAACGAGACTTTTCCTAATTTTGATCCAAATTGACTTTTGAGACATCCAAAATACTAGATTTATGATCCTGATCAGATGTCGGTCTGTCTGTCTGTCAGTCTGTCGTTGGAAAATAAACTAGTCGGGTAATCTATAGAAAAATTTAAAATTTGGTAGGAAGTTACCTTGGATACTGGAGATGTACCATTACTATTTAATTTTTCAATTCCATTTCCGATTGGGCGGGAAAAAAATACTGTTCAAAATTTTTTTTCTTAAGGGGGAATTTGCCCTTGCGGCGTTGAAAATAGCGTCCATTTTTGGTCATTTTTTTGACGGAACTGTAGAGTATATTAATATTACTAAAAATGAAAAATTATGTTGAAAACTATCAAATCCTTTTCGTTTTTTCTACTTCATAAGGTAAAGAAAAGTCTAGGCCAAGTTTTCTTGGCGGATTTTTTATTTTCTCGTCTCTTCATTGTTGATACATCTCAAGAGCTTACACTTTCTCAAATCATTTATGACGTTTAAGAACTTATTAAAAAGTCGTTGGGTTGCCTTAGTGTCGAGGATAGAGCGGAGTAGAAGTAGAGGATTATAAAAGTTTGATACGACGATAAATAATTATCAACTCAGATATTGGAGGTTGGAACTTTTGAGCTACGTCGTGTGCGACCTGGACTCGTGCCTCTACCATAGTTATATCCCACTCGTGTATATCTATGCCCTTTCGAGGCCTCTCCATCCTGCTCTCTAACTCGCTCGACGAAGAGACTTCGCACTCTCCAACTGTAATGGTGGTGCGGTACGACAAACTTTAAACATTGCCTCATGCTCTCTGGAGCGTCTGGAGTCGATCGAATTTTCGGAGGGTAATAAATTCGTGTGTATCCCCGTGGCCTCGCTTGAAACACACCCTTCCTTGAGCGTGCGTCGCCCGATAACCTTCGACCTTTACCCCTCTGTCGCGATCATCGACTCGCGGTAAGGCAGTTCGTCCTTGCGCTTGTCGACTGTGCAATCGATAAGGGAAACTGACACCTGGCGCTCAACACTCGCTCTCTGTCTTCCTCGTAAGATAACTCCAGGAGGAAGTAAGACAGAGGGCTGTAAATCTGAATTATAGGAATTAACGGGGGAGAAAAACATTTGTAGGAGAAGGTATGGGCGATATGTACGTAGAGTCGATTAGGAGATGCTGTTAATCAGCATGAGAGGATCTCGTTGCGTTGATAATGTCAAGCATTGTTTGCCGAACGATTCATGTTCACGACGGCGTGTATATGACCGTCTCTCTCGCGTGTGTGGAAATGCTCGGGATGCACGGGGGTTATAGAACTCGTCTGCGAATTTCGAGGGTGTGTGCTATCAGTTCTGTGAGGCCAAGTGTAAGTGAGAGGGCCAATGTATATAGGTATAGAGATGAGGAGCGAGTAGCTGCTCTCGGATTATGCAGAGCCGAGTGCTGGACCCGGGAGTTCGTGCCGGTGGACTCTGCAGGCGCTTTCATGGCACGGGACAATTTATATGTTAATTTATATGCGCTTAATAACGATGTCCGACGGTGCTTACCGACACGCCCTTAAAGGGAGATGCTTGTCCATTAAATCGATTCGTCCATTTATCAATTTTTATTTCTCATAATATTATCCTTCTAAGACATTAACTTTAAAATGTTTATCTTATTTTTTGTATTTATTATACCTGATATGATGTGCTAATAGCTAAAATTGTAAAATAGCGTTGCATATTTCATTTTCATTGTATATAGATACACACACGTTGAGTTGCACATGTCCGAGGGATGGCGTGTTGTTATTGAAATGAAATTAATTCCGTAGGTCAATGGGCTGTGACTAATTGACCCCTCGGCGTGTGAGCGAAATGAGTCGATAAATAAAAAGGCAAGAAGCCAGGCTTGGCAGGCGTGGCTCATTAGCGTGGATCATCGCGCAATAAATAAGGAGAAAAAAAGATGAAGAAGCGAGACAGAGTGAGTGAGAGTGTAAAGAAGGGAAGAGAGAGAGAGAGAGAGAGAGAGAGAGAGAGAGAGAGGCGATGCGGACGAGGCGCCGGGCGCGTGGCTTATTAGCCGATCGTTGGACGATAAATATAAGCCCGGGCTGCGAAATGAAGCCGTGTGCATCACACCCCGTAAATCAAATGGGATTACAAGTAGTTGTGAATATAAAAGGGCACGTATCACCAACTCATCTTTTTTCGTTTTTTCATCTGTCATTTTTTTTTACTTAATATCTTTTAGACTTTGACGTATTTAATGTGACTTTTAGAAGCATCTAGAGAGTTATAGTGAAGGGGAGTTGGGGAGAATCGTCCGCAAAGAGACTTTCATTATAGAGCAATGAAGACGCAAGCTGAAAGATGACGCTCTCCTCGACGAAGGTTATGAAAATTTAACGTGGCTTGGAGCATATCATATACGGTATTCCTTTCTCGCCTGCTGCCATCATCATGGAGAGACAGTTGCCACCTCCCTTTTGTCGTCCACCATACACCTTGGGGACGAAAGTTTTCCACGTGCCACATGGACCTCTTTCGTCTACGTGTGTCTACGTTGATCCTCAGCATCGAGTCGCGTCAAGAGCAACTCAAAAGACCCTTTGATGTGGGCGTCGACGCGTTTTCTCGTAGTTTGCCGGTTTATCAGCCATGTATTTTATGCTAAACGCGTCTTCTGCCTGATTAACGCCTGCCTCCTCAGATATTTCCATAAAAAAATATTTTTTTTACTACCCTCCGAAGCTTCATCATCTCTTTGTCAAAATTTTTATCGTTTTGCCTCATTTTTTTGTTTATTTCTTTGGAAGTTGCAATGAAAAAATTTGGGTTTTAGAGCATGTGTGTCTTATGAGAAAGAATAGCGGATAAGCCGAGACATTAGTCAGGCGTACAAGCAAGAAAATAAACGGGAGTAGAAAAGAAGACAAGAGAAGGACCCAGGCGGATTGTGCACTCGTTGTATCCCACGATGATCTCGCGGCGATAACCCACTGACACGGCCTTCCAGCATCGTCGTGGCTGGGCTTCGAAGGTGCTCTAGAGCGCGTTTGGAGCTATCGAGAGCACACGAAGGCTCAGAGGGAGCGCTCACGACCTAACAACTCACCGGATCTTCTCTCTTATTTTTCTTCTTTTCTCGCTCTTCTTATACGTTCTTATCTCGCCGTTTCGATAAACACCCGAGTGTGCTCTCGGCTAGATTACAATTTCTATTCTGTTGTACTGCTCGATTTAAATTTCACGCCTCTGAATATATAGCGCAGTTGCCTCGTGCGATGCATGTCGTGCATGCGCAGTTGTTTCATTTAATTGCTAAAAAAATCATTCAGCAGATAAATAAATTCAAAGTTGTCGCGTGACAGGAACATTTGGGCGTGGGCTGATCGAGGTATCGTCACGAGCCGATCGACGTAAGCGTCTCGATAAATTAAGTAATAACCCCACGATGATAACGTCTTAATTGCATCGAAGGAGAGTACTCAGCGCGAGCGTCGTGGCCGCGCGCGATAGTTTAATTAAATTAGCAATTAAAATGACGCGCGCCCACCTCTCCCTCCCTCTCTCTGCAGCCATGTCAATCTGCTCCATATTGGGCCGACTATATATGCTATACGATTTCGCGATGGAATCCGCTTGGCATATTATTCGTGAAACCTCAGGTATACCATACAGGACGTGATTGAAGTCTCTTGGACGGGAAGACAAACGGGGCGCAAACTCGGCTGGTAGGATTGTTCTCTCCTTCAGTGCAAAGATGGACAGAGCGACCAGGGAGAGAGTGGGACATGGATTTTTGTTTCGACGGTAATTGGTGTTCCAGCTCCATTGTGTAACTGGCTATCGGCGTGTACTCGCTCTCTGGCTATCGATACGGGCAATCTCCAGACGGTCCTGAACGCTTGTGAACTGTTCACTCCCTATGACGCTCGGAGTCGCCACCATCGAGATAAGCCTGCGGCTCTTGTATATTTCGCTGCAATTTTTTTTTTCATTGCGAGGTCATTTTTAGTTTCTAGTTGTGATAATCGTAACCTAGCCTAGACCGCCAGGTGAATGGTTTACCATATATCACTTGCGACATATAGTTAAACAATTTCAACGATAGCTATGTAAATTGCATCGTCAACGGACTCGCTATTATCGATGAAAATGAATGAGTGTATTTTGTAATTTGTGATGGAGTATATTGTATACGAAGAACCAGTGGATCGTAATTTCCCTACAAAAACTGGTTCAACTCTCTCTCTCTCTCCTCTAGATCTCTCTGTCTTTTCTCTCCTGCCGCTCGTCGAGGCCGCGGCCTTTGTGCATGCTCTCTCGTCTCGAGGTGCCGACACGAAGAGGGAGGAGAGTCGTGTCCTCAGTCCGCTCTTTAATGCTAATAACCACGCTTCTTCGTGGCCGCGTCCTCGTGGAAGATAAAGGGAACGTCAGAGGGCAAAGAGGTACAGAGGGGAAGGAACTCTTGAGGCAAGGCCGCTGCCCACTTTCCGCCAAAGGCAACCTCACTCCGCCCATTCATCAATCCCAAACAAAATCGAATCTCAGCCAAGTTCAAGAACGGTCGAGTAGACGCGCAGCCAGTGTCTCTACTGTCCTTTCTTCTTTGCTTTCTCATCTCACTCTTTCGTGACTCGAGCAAACGTTCGGGATTTTGTTCTCACGGAAAAGGGCAACGATCAACCACTGAGAGAGGCATCTTCCGTCGTTGTTCCGGCATCTCTTCGCAGAATCGATTTGAGATCGAGAGAACCGGTTCAGCCTCGGGCTTCCGAGGTCGTATAGGGATCTCCTTCCTATATATACCCAGGATGTCCGGGTCACAGCATCCAAGATGCATCAAACGTTGATTGACCCCTTTTTTTTCTAAAACAAATGGAAAATAAAAATAATCGATTTAATTAAATTGGTGGATTTCAGTGCCAATAATTTTTTGCTGCTTTGAAGAGTCAATTAACAGGACGAATGAAGTGGAGCAAAAACGTTTGGAATTTTTATTCTCGAGTTATCGGAGTAGCAAGCCGGTGAATCCACGTGTTGATGCATCGAGAATCAGTGGGAGGCTGTGGGGAATCGTGTCGGCGTCGTTGGCGAAGTGGGTGGCGCGCAGGCGGTTGCGCAACCGGCAATCTAATTGACGTGTGCGTCGCCTCGTATATTTACGGATGTAATGACCGACCGGTTTGCACGCGAGTGCCCCGTATGTCGTCGGTGCTTTCGATCCTATCTCCCTCTCGTCCTTTTTTTCTCTTACTCGTCCTCACTTGTGTGGCTCTCACCGAGAGCTTTGGTCGAGGGCAATCACGTCGCATTCCCCAGAGAATTGAACGATCAAACGTTTGTGTATTGAGGAAAAAATTAATTACTTGACTTATCATTGGCGAATTCAGTAGTGAAGCGGTAAAAGAGGATAAGTCGAGATAACTTTTCCATTAAAATATTTTACAAAATTGATTGTATCTCAAAAACTATGGGAGATACGAAAAAAATGCAACGAACCTTTTTTGTAGAGAATTAAATTTTCTATAAAAAAGGTTTAATAAAATTTTTTCGTACCTCTCAAGGTTTTCGAGATATCCGTAAAAATAAAAATGTCTAAAACTTTTCATAATTGTTGAATTATCTTCTTTTACCGCTTCACGACTGAATTAGTCTTTGCTCTTCGAGTTATATTCATTTGTAGTTGCAAATTGCAGTGTATATAGGAGTTACTTATATGAAGGGGAATTGATGGATCCACCTTGCCCGATAAATTGATGGACTGAAGTGTGGTGATTCTGTCTTGTTCATTTTTTTTTCGACGGCGCGAAAGATTGCAGGTTGTCGACCAATAATTGGCAAATGAAAAAGCGTCCAGGGATGTGTGCAGCGTAATACGCAATAATTGATGATTGCCGGATCAGCTTGTACCTCCTCAACGCGTCACCTCTATAATTAAAATAAATTAATAACGTGCGAAATAAGGCAGGAAAGTCGTCCATCAGCTACACATCTAGAATTACAAGTAGAAGCAAATACTTCCTAAACATAATAGTGAGACATGTTTTACAAAGAGGAATAATATTTTAACTTGTTTCATCATCGATGTAACAGAGAGAGAAAAAACAATCCGATTATTTTCTCAATTCCCTGGTGTACGTGACCCGACGCCCTTTTGGCTCTTGCGTTGGGTTAGGTCGGGACAGGTCTGCCAAAAAGATTCGGGGGCGCGATACGATTTCCAATTCCCGGTGTAGTTCCTCGTCACTTTGGAGGCCGAGGGGCCAGAGAATGGAGAGGAAGGGTCGGCGTGTCGTCGACTGGCAGCTCGCGGAAGCAGCTTGACGTTGAATCGAGGGAGAGAAAGAGAGAGAGAGAGAGAGAGAGACTTGGTCTCACCATGGCAACGCGTTGAGGGTTGCGACAGGATTGTAGGGTTACCCCTATGCATCAGGTCGTTGCCCTTGACCTACACTTGCTCCCTATATGTATACGCATACCGACCCCACTCTCCATTTACATTTACAGCTGAAAAATCTATCGAAAAACATTTTTATTTTACTTATTACTTCATTTATTAGTGATTGAGAATGTTTTTGTTCGTCAATAACAGTTATTTTTCCTTTGTGTCGAACATTGAATAGAACCTCATTAAAAATTTTTTGCAATGTGAATATTGATTAACACAAAAACAGATAATAAAGTGGCTCGCCAGTTACTTTCCATTCTATTGGATACAACAAAGGTTCATTCAGTTCGGCCTTTACTGAGTCCGGTCTGTAACTGGGAACGTCGCGCGCGACGTATGCAAATGGTGTGGTGACAAATGATCTTGTTATTTCCGTGGCGCTTCTCTCCTCTGTGCCACACAGTTGCATCGTACATGCGTGCATGTATACATACATACAGCATATAGGTATATATACATTTATATATATATGCATCATATACACACGCGTTAGTTACGGGGCGGAACCGGCTGGTGGTCTCTTTCAAACTCGAAACTACAGTTTCTGTGTGAAGAACTTTCGCTACATAACTGGCGGAGTTTTGTGCCAAGAGAGGACGAAAGAAAAGAGAAGCATGCTGCCGTGGTCGGTGAGTTCTGTTGGAATGGCAATTCAAATAGCCATTGCAGTTGTTTTTGAATTGGATCAATTGACCGGCGGTAAGGCCGCCGCCGACGACAACGACAACGAATCATGATGGCGGGGAGCAAAATGAGGAGAAACGAAAGAGGGTGGGCCGGTGGTTACGGCGAAGAGCAAAATTACAGAGAGTGAAAGAGGAAGAGAGTCGCGACGAACGCCTCGTGACTTGCAATTTTCGAGGACGTGACCTGACCTGACGTTCCGCTGTGACTCGCCCTCACTCAGAATAATCCTCCCCGACGACTTTTAGTCCTCATATACACAGCCAGTCCATTTACTAATACCCCAGACCTCGATCATCTTCCCAATTATCCAAGATTTCGCTTTGGAAGCGCAAGTGTCTTGAAGATATTACTCTCGTCATCATTAAATTCGCAGCTCCTGGTGTTCGAATTGATGCGACTGAGACTTACTCCTCTCGTAGACGTTGCTTATTTCGTTTAAGGTCAGCACAATTATCGCAATTCCCTTGACAATGGATATACAAATCCCCATACCCCTTAGTCCATTGATCTGCAGTGGCAGCTCATTTCCATCAATCCTCTCTCGGGTGTTCACCTCGTATGAATACGCATCCGGCGCCTATATACGATCCTTGAGACGTCGACGTCATCTCCGCAGTTTTCCCACAAGAGAGAGAGAGAGATGAAACTCCATTCTGCGCGAAATGAACTTTGATTCACACGCTCGACTATCGATTTACGTCTCGCTCTGAGCGCTAAATTTTGTGAATTTGATTTTGAAAGTACGAAAAAAAAATAATTAAGATAAGTATTGAAATAATTGATATATGTTTCAAGAGAAGGAATAGAACTTGACTTTTTCAAAGATATATCTGAGATGATGTATGTCGGTGATGTAGGACTTTTTATCGCGCTGTGAAGCTCCATCGGGCGTGCGCTCTTTTATAAATATTTATCCTCATTTGAATGCCCAGGGGAGTACAGCCAACTCCGTCTCGTGCTGGCGCTCTGGTATTTGTTCTTGCAAATCTTTTATACGTTTCCTACGCGGATTTGCATCCATAACGGCGTTGCACCCCGTCGACAGTGTTTTCCCGCACCTCCACAGTCCATACTATACCCACTAACCTACCCCACCGTCCAAAGTCTATGCCGGAATCTCCATCACGGAACGACGAGTCTTATCCAAGCTTTTCTTTTTACACGCCAAGCTTCATCTATATACTTTCTTTTTTACTGGCGACTGTTTTCGAAGACGACAATCGATCTTTAATCCCAGTATCAGAAAGTCAGGAAAAGCTCGCTAGAAAAGTTGCATTAAACTGTCGACAATTCTTGTTTTTTATTGGGCCAGTTTTGTGATGCACCGAACGAATGAAAGGGGGAGAGTCCTTTTGAAATTTTTCTGTTGTGTGCAATTGGTTGAAGCGTTGATATCGAGAAATAATGACCAGCGAAAAATGTTCGTGCTTTTCCTTTTTACGGGGGCAGCCATTCGTTCTGGTGACAGTAATGAGGTGGTGCCTGGGGCTCGTCCAAGCTCAGGCAAAGGCAATGAGAGCAGGAGAGAGAGTAGAGTAGAGAGAGGGACAGTAGGTTGAGATTTACCTGCAGGAGAGAACGAACAAACTCTCTCGTACATATCCTAAAACGTATAAGCCCGACAAACGATATATACTCTTGTATATTATTGTCTTGTTTTAACTCGAGCACTCGGCATTTGGTTCTGTCTGTTTGTTCCGCGATATCGGCCAAATGCGTGAAGCGATTTTTATAAAATTTTACAGGGGCATTCCTGGAACCTACGAAAAATTATGTAGGTACTTGAAAAAAAATCCTAAAAACACGGAGCGAGGTCTGTTCGTACAACTACTATTAGTATCTTCTTTTTCTTCTTCGCGGTATTTTCTACTTCACTGTGAAAACAGGACAGGTAAAAAACATTGCTCATAATCACGAACTCGTTATAAAACGTCCGAAGACAGTGGTGAAGATACTAGTACTTAAAACTGACTTAACACGACATGAAAACATAAAATAGGAAAAAAATTAAGGATTTTTTTTTAATGTTACCTCAGTAGGATTTGCCGGCAGTGAAATCTGACCCAGCATTGTTACAATCCTGGTTGCCCAGCATTGTAACAATACTGGTTTGTAACTTCGCGCCAGTACTGGCCATTGTCAAATGCCAGCATTGAGCCGATGCTCACTGCTAGTACTCGCAAGTCATTGGTTAACCAAGATCTGGCGTGTTACCTAAAACAGCCGAGACTTTAGTTGGATCAACTCATGTTCAGCCAGTACTGGGCTGATACTGCGCCAGCGTTGACTCATTGCTGATGATATTAAGTACTGGCGCGGAGTTACACGCCAGACGTGTATCAGCTCTGGGCCGGACTTATTACCAGCATTGCGCCAGTGCCGCAACTCCGGCTGCCAGCATCGCGCCAATGTTGGGCCCTATGGAAATTCTTATTGGGGTATAATTAACCGAGTGAATGAGAGATTTGTAAGGGCTACTTCCATTGGGATCTATTGGTTGAGAGACTCATGGAATCGTTGTCAAAGGATCTGTTACTTGTTTCGCACGCGCTCAGTCAGCGCGAGCACGACTACTCGCAGACTCTGCTGCTCTTGGCTATTATGGCCATTCCGAGAATATTAATTAAAGGCGAAGACGGGAAAAGCCGCGGACTCGCGTACGCTATGCCGCAGTTCTCAGAAACCCCTCGAGGTCGCAAAATCGACGCACAAGAAAGAAGGAACGCGCGTTAAAACTCGTGTTGATGAGGCGACAGAAAAAACGACAGATAAAAAAGGACCTCTTAGGCGTGGGCTGAACAATTACCGGAAATTCTTTTCATTATGTATAGTTTTTTGCTTATTCAAGGAACAAATTTTATTGCGGTGTTTTTTCAATAATTTCTTCATTTCACACATGAAAATAATTTTATTAATGTCATTTACATTGAGCACAACGTTAATTGAAATTTCTAGCAGAATATAAACTTCTTGGTTGATACAAGTGCATAATTCGAGGTTGAGCTCCCCTGCTGCACAACGATACGGGAGCGTACGCGAGCGATCCCTGACTTGCTGAGTTGTACGGTGCACTTTCCTCTCTGGTGCATTTGGTCCAGACGCCCTTGAGTCTGATTATACGCCGGTGCGTTCCTCCTTCGTCTCTCTTGCGCTCCACCTTGTCCATGAGCTTTCCTTTGGATGAATCACGTGCATCCTGAGCATATATGTATTGTCTATATATACATTACTTTATACATATATATGCTGCAGAGCGCCGTTCACACCAGGTATATCTCTATAGGTGTGTCGTAAAATCACGTCGTATCGCGTATCAGCGCGAGTTTACGAATTTTCACACCCGGGGCATTTTTTTACGGCAATTCACGCAGCTCGGTTGATGTATAGCCATTGCCATCTCGTTTACAATTGGAATGCAAACTTTCTAAACTCGTGAAATTTCTCCAGAGTCTGTAACCTTCATAATTCACTATCGCTCATCCGTGCTCATGATAAATTCTGTGTGAGCTTTACCATAAATTCAACGAGCGGGATATATTCAACGGGCGACTGTACGGCACATGCGAAATCTGCTTTGCCGAGAGTGCAATGCCGGTTCCATGTGTTTGGCTCCATGTATATAATGTATATATGTGTCTCAAACACAATATTAACGAAAACAGAGATAAGAGAGAAAACGGTATATAGAATGAGTGTCTCGTTTCTTCTCTGTCTCTCTTGTGGGTTGGTGTGTTGGCTAATGTTTCCGGCTGCGGAGCATCTCGTTAACCTCCACAAGTCCGTCTGTCGTTGGCACGCACACTGGAATATCGCAGTGACTTTTTTCTCATCCCTTCGTGGGTTAAAAAAAGGCATTCGTTGCCAAAATCGAAATGAAACGAGGCGAGCAGGCGTTGCGGTAGCAGCAGCACGGGGCTATCCAGCTTGAAGACAAAACAAAAATTGTAGAATATACCTACATAAAAACCCCGCTCTGTATAAAACTCCACTGGAGTTTTGGAGTTTTCGTGCACGGCCACGCGAATTCTATTTGTATTTATATATACGTCTGCTCGGTGGTGGTTATAAGACAGAAAATGAAGAGGGATTGCATATATATGAGAAACATAAATATAAGGGTTTGCCAAACGTATGGCAAAAATTACTTCCGGACACGCCGAGAAAAATATGGGATACGTTACTCTCCTGATTTTATAGGGCCGCTCCAACACTTCCGATGATATTCGCAAGATCGACACACTTTTAACTTCAATTCACCGTGAAAATATAAATGCGCGGTGGAATTGGCAGACGCTGAGGCGCCGAAGCGTCCAACCGTCAGTGTTTGTGCGTTGAAATAAATATTTCCGAAAATTCTTAAAGAAAAAATATTTAAGTGAACGATGTCACAGAAACTCTAGTGTAATGGCAGTGTGGGATGCATATAGAGACTGAATACATCGATCAATCCTGTCGAGAGTTGTTCTCGGAACGTCCACGCTTTACTCATCGAGAGTATGCAGGCAAGAGAGACAGAGAGAGCAACGCATCAGGTCGTGGAACTCGGCGTAATTAAATCAGCGCCCCATTAGCGGGGCCCATCGGACCCCGCATCGTCACGGATTCCATTTAATTAATGCAGGGGCGATGTCGGCGGTAGTTGTGTAGACAAGCCGAGGGGACAAGCCAAGTTACAGCGACTCTTGTTGGGAATTAAACGACTCTGTTGCTGCGGCTCGCCGGACTTGTCTCTTTTTTCATTTGGTCTTTAAGTCAACAGAGATCAATGACGATGTTCTTCCCACTGGAAATAGGCGAATCCCTTCTATTCTGCCATTGCAGACGACACGAGTGTCTTGGATGAGGACGAAGAAAAGCGCGAGAAAGTAGAGTGTATATTGTCCCGGTTGCGCGAAAAGCCGGCGGAACTTGAAAACTACCCCAGGAAAGCCATCGACGAAGCGCCGGTCTAATATTGGAAATAGGATTCATCCCCATTCTCTCTTTCTCTGACGATTTCGCGAAGCGACAGATGGCGAGCAAAGTTTTCACTCGCGAAACGAGCTTACGATTAACATTGCCGCTTTATTACCACGCTCTTCTTCTACTCGCCTCGCTCTGATGCTTTTCCGCATTGTTTTCTGTAAGGATAATTATCCCCACAGTAGTCTTTCCCTCATTATACTCTGCAAACAGTTTATTGTCCGATTATATTTATCTCAAAAACGAAATTATTCACTTGAATGTGTTTTGTTTGTTTTATAGGTGTGCAAATTCTGATTTCGTTGCAAAACAATGATGGGTGGCTTCTGAAGAATCTTTGTTATGTCTATATAGAGACGTTTGCGATTATCAGAGAAGCAGCACGTGCCCCACGCGCCAACGTAAACGCTTTGTTTGTCCCTTGAGAGCATTGTTCCGTAAGCGACACGCGAGCCTTCACTTAATAGGCTTTCTGTGTTTAACACGTGTGCCGGACCTTCGAGATTCCTTTGCCTCCTCTGTCCATCATAGAGGAAGATGACGAACAAAGTCTCCTATTCAACGACGTCCTTCTGGAATATATCATCGCATCAACTCAAAACTATTATTGTCATCAAAAACTTTGGCTTCGCATCTCGTTTTGGATTTTCCTGCAAAGTTCACGACTACTTTAGTGAAGTCTAGAGTAATGAGAGCATTGTAAAAGTGCAGGAAATGCTTATTAAAGTATTTCTGAATTGATGAACAATCGTCTTCAAGAGACGTCGACTCGATGCATAAAGTGAACTCATAATATATATATATAAGACTGGAAATAATTTGCAGAAGGGCATCTAGTTGAACAAGCAAGTACAGAAACCGAAGGAGTGAAATATCTGTGCAAGTTCTCATTAGCATCCGGACTAAGCGGAGACTCATTAATGGGTTATTTCAAAGTTTAACTGGATCGAGTTAAGAGAAAAGAGGATAACAGAAGAGAGGAAAAGCTCGAGAATAGCAGCGCAAGGGTTGGTGAAGAATGATAAAAAGCTCTGGGGTCGGACACTACACTGAAGTCCTGTCCGTTAGGGATTGGAAATATTAATTAACGTCATGCTCCCTCTTCTTCATTTGCCTCTGCTGATGCCGCTCCAGATATTTTAAGTTTCGTTATTATCGCGCGTATCTTTAAAGAGAGGGTTGAAGTGAGACCAATCTGTTTTGCAGCAAGGTGATCGTTAGCCCCCAACGGATTTGAGTGGAATAATCTAATTGATTGTCGAGTGTTTTGTGGCCAGGTGTTTGAGAGGAGGAGGTGCGGAGGCTCGGGCGCAGGAGTCGCACGATAATGGGCAGACTCGCTAGTGGTATTCGATTATAAAGCAATCAGCGCTCACCGATCCCCGAGGGAAAGGCGTTCTTACTTAACGACGCCAGATGGAAAACTTGCGGATCGTAATTCTTCGCTCTCGGACTCGTCGTTGTCGTCGTCGTCGTGGTGGTGCACAAGAGAGTCCACTCCAACTTTTTCCCCCCATCGTAGTGCTTCTCCTCTATTTTTTTATCGTGATACTTAGCCCTGGCTTTGAACGAGAAACTTGCAAAGTAGTGGATCCTGCAACTACAATTAATCTCACGATGATTTCCACGTTTTACTCAGAGAACGAAGAGTGTGATAAGTACCGAGATCAAATGTGTACAGTATAACAATTTTATTATTACTTGACAGAGTGTTTTGTGGAAGTCGATTGGATGTGTATATATGGTATAGAGGAGTGAAGCTGGCAAACGCGATTCGCAAACGGTATACGCCGTGACTTATGGGCTTAATAAATGCCTGAACGAAGAGACTGGCGCTCTCATACGAGGCGGCTGCCTCGTGTTACCGGTTATCCGGTGGCGTGTAAACAAATTGGCAGTAATGACGTTGCAATTTGTCAGATCGCCATCGAGAGAGAGAAAGAGACATGTATGCGTGCGAGAGCGGGAGGGAATAATTCCCTGGTGGTTGAGCTGAATGCCGAGCTATGTGTCCAACGCACGTGCATCGACCGATCGATTTGCATATGTGCAACCGCTTGTACTTTTTTCCGACTATATCCACGGTGGCGTTTACATTTTAAAACAAATTTAACAAAAGGAAATTATCGACAAGTACCGTTGGTCATCAGAGAATAGCAGTGGAGTTACTTTAGTTGAAAAAAAAAAAACCTATTGAAATTCATGAGCATTGTAGAATGGCCAATTAAAATTTTTATTGATCGTTTGAATTTTGTATACATTTATATAGTATCACAATTTTATTTGTATCGCGGTCAATTAAAAAATGTTAAAAAATATTTTTGAATACCGAACAATTGTTATTGAAGTTTCAGAGCATTTTGCATACTTCCTATCAATTAGTCTGCATTGTTATGTGTGTATGGATTCAGAACAGGTTTCAAGTATCAACTGGAGGAATTATTGTAAAAACTAGACAATCGACAGCTTCTTGTCATACATAATGATGATTTTCTCCTCGTCAACGTGCAACTATTGATGTAATTCGTCTTTCTCGACTAGTTAGACTTGTTGTATCGCAATCCGGTCGCCTATACACAACCCGTGTCTCACCTCGTGAAGGTGCATATTACAAACCTAACCGCGTGGCGATGAAACTGGTCTCGTGGAGAGTTCGACACACATTATATACACATGCAGATTACTCATGAGACGACGCGCGCGCAGACCACACCGAAGTGTCTGATTTACTTATCCAAGTGAACTCTGAATGCTCATGAGTTCTGACATTAACGAGTTTGTGTGCGCCGCGAAGCATCGCCCCTTGTGTGATGCATACTCCAAAATTCATGACCTTATTGCTCAGATTTAACGATCGTATAAATTTTGAAAATTTTGCTAACGGAGCATAAATTTAAACGGGACAACAACATACGCGAAATTTTCTACTTCAGTCTTGCGTAACGAGAGACGATTTATTGCGGCCTATTTCCATCGCCATCATTCGACCTCTCTTCGTGCACCAAGATTTTCAATCATTATATTCCCCATTCACGTCGTATCCGTAGGTCCGAAACGAAATTCCGCGCTCACCGACGGGGCTATAACGAGCTCGTTATTTCCCCTTTTGGGTAAGATGGCAAACGCCGAGCTCCAATCGAACGGATCAATGTCGAGACTCTCTCTCACACACACACACACACACACAGACACACAATCGAAGTAGCGTATCAACGGTGTGGATAGTTGACTGGTCATGTGTGGATACAGTCAAATAAAATTGTGGCTCATAGAATAAAAATAAAAATAAAAGATATTTTAACATTCTGACATGACGATGAGCTGGAAATGGAACAAAGGCAGAGCTTCAATTACGCACCGCTATTGTTACGCCGATTATTTGTAATTAATTGTTCGCTACCTGTCTCTGTCATCGACAGATATGATGACCAATATAAAGTACGTCCCGACCAGCTGCACAAACGGATTTGGCTGCGGCGTCGCTTGGCTTCGCTCGCTTTTCCCGGTTGAATGAAGCCAATGAAAATTATTCCTCTCCTCTTCACTCTATCTCTTCCTCTGTCGGACGCGCGTGAGGGCAAACTCGAATTAGCCGAATTCAATTGGCTATATTTGCGAGTCATTATCGGTAGTAACGAGCACGCGGTTTACTCTTCTCTCTCTTTTTCTCTCTTCCTCTCAAAAGACAGAAGGTCAATAATAATTCTAACGAATATTCATAGTGTAAATTAACAATTGAAGGGTCGCGAATTTTTCGCTCGAACGATTGAACTTCAGAATTTTCTGCGAATTTTCCCGGCATTCGTTCGAAGGGGGTGGGTGGACGGGGGGGGGGAGGGGATTGATTAATGCCACGAAAGTTTTCATTAGTACCCGACGTGCACAGTCCACGTTCGGAATCGCGAGAAAAAGTTAAACTGCTTTATATTCTGGTCTCGCGGCATTTTCCCCGACGCTTGTGGGGGTGAAAACCCACAGAGAGGCAAGAGGTCGGTGGATACAGGGGGATGAGAGCGTGCCAAGGATGAAATAATGCGCCACTGAGCAGCGGCGACCACTCAGCTTCTGCTATGCTACTGGAACGTCGAAATGACCGCGATGGAATTCCGTTGAGCAAAAAGACACTTCACTTTAGTCTCTTCAAGCCATTCAAATGCCTCGTAATTGCGGACATCAAGCGATGAATAATTGTTTTTACATAATTTTTTATATTTTATTCTAATTTGCGTCTCTTTAAAACTAAT
>JABSMT010000110.1:0-10937 GCA_018902335.1 Eumacrocentrus americanus | reverse complement strand
GGGCTGATTGAGAGATTTTGAATAAACGTAGACATTTTCAAATCGTAGACCGTTTGGATGTGTTATGAGAGCAAGGAGGGCATTTGTCTTGCCACAATTTGATAGTCCACATAACACTGCTCGCACACTATTGGGCAACAGATCTCCATGACGTTTGCCCCTCTTCACATTTCTTTGCGCAAGCGCATCGAAATTCATCACTGGTAGTTTAGCTTTTTGTTGCTTGAGCTTCATTGTCTTGAATGCGACTGATGCCTGAGGGTATAAATAACGTGCTTATAAAGAAAACAGTGGCAGTCGAGAAGCAGCTCTCATCGGGTATGCACAGTTCAATGTGCGCATTCTCCATGTCATGTCGATCATATTGACACTCAAATGGGACTTTTTTGTACTCTGTCATGACACACATCATGTCACTCTGATGTGCTAGCTCTGGTGAAGTAATGCCCCGCTCTAAAACAGTTGTGTTCACATCGATAGCCAATTGACTACTGACACCCAGACCTATAAAAGCTCGCTATTTATAAAGATTCAATTCAGTCGTATTCAGACTATGATCATGCACAGACACAAGAAACGCGGCGGTAAAGGGCTAGTGAACAGCATTATCAATAAACCGCCTGTTGAATTACATATACCCGGTTATCAGTATTGTGGCCCCGGCACCAAATTATCAAAGAGACTTGCTCGTGGAGATCCAGGAATAAATTCTCTTCACGCTGCGTGTAAAGAACACGACATTGCCTATTCGTGGAATCGAGAGAATGTTACAGCTCGAAACGAAGCAGATCGAGTACTTGCAGACAAAGCTTGGCATCGAGTTCTTGCAAAAGACGCGGGCATTAGTGAGAAGGCAGCAGCTTGGGGTGTGGCAAACATCATGAAGATTAAATCAAAACTCGGTATGGGTGTGAAGAAGAGGCGAACAAAACGTGCTAAAGGTTCCAAGAGGAAAGCAACATTGTGATAAATTGTCCGAGCTGCGAAAGCATCCATACGTCCGGGTACACAGTTGAAAATATTGTGTTAAATTCAACACATTTCACATGTCCCAATCGGTCTACTCTAATTTTTATGTTGATTTAACATAATAATTTTATGTCAAGTATGTACATATTAATTTCGTAAACGATTCAACATTAATTTAATGATATTCACACAATCATTTTGTGTAATTTTTATACATTCTTAATGTTAATTTCTGCTCAAATAAAATGTTGACTTAACATTATTTTCTGAACATTTTGACAAATATGATGTGCAGGATTTACAGTCTATATGTAACTTTTACACTTATTCAATGTTGAATGTTGCTGAAAATAAATGTCAAATGGACATATTTTAAAATTAGTCGCCCCATGATTTAACAAAAATTTCATTTTCAATTTACATTTTCGTGGACCTTTTATATGTCTTTAATGTCGATTTCAATTGAAAAATAAGGTAAATATTACCCATCGAAAATGTAATTTTGCATATTTCTACATGAATTATCTGTACAATTCACAAATTTATATATAACTTCTCCATACATCTTAATGTTGCATCAACCACAATGGAATTGTAGATTGTGTCTTTTAACATTATCTCATGTTGTAAATATATGTAAAATTTACATTTATATGGTGTGAATATCCACCCTTTTATTCACAAATATCGTATTTTTACATTTGCTCGGTGTATGATCTGAATTAAATATATTTATTAATTAGATGAATGACAAATTTGACCAAAGTTAATCAAATAAATATTCGAAGAAACTATTAATTTGATAATGTATAACGGCACTGTAAAGGAAAAGGTAGTGAATAAGCATTAAAAAAGCATTAAATTTTTGATAAGTAAAATATATTTCCAAACACATAATATGCTTTCAAAAACTTACAAAAAGTAATCTGTTATTACTACAAAGTCTGACGACAATTCAAAAATATCCCATGCTTTTGTATAGGACAAATCGGATATTTTCACGATGAAAATATCTCCGATTTTCTCAACAATATATCCTAAGCACAAAGTAGATATTTTCACAGTTTTCCAGCTTTCGCAGACCACGCACACTTCAGAATTTGACGAGAAAAATAATAAAGTTTTACTAAAAACTTTATTAATCAGAAAACGACGCACACATAAACTTATTTAATATTAATGTTGCACCTCTCAATTGTACTCTTTTTCCATCATAAATACTTGTATCAGCTGTAACTCCTATATTCGTCACAATTACCTTGCGGTAATCATTCGATGCTACTCTTTGGCTTTTGAAATTTTGAAGAAGTGGATTGTTCTCAAAGATATCAGATTTTTTATTCCAATGAGATAGCATGTATTTTTGGTGACGTACAGACAATGTGAAGGCGATGTCTTTATAGTTTTTTAATTTAGTAGCTAAATCTTTCAGGAAGCCATTTTTACTTTCGAATCTCATTATCCAGTATGCTCTTGGTGGACCCATTTGCTGTATAATCTGAGGCACTTTGTATTCTTGCATGAAAAGTTCATGATGCTCTGTTATTAGTTGTGACAATTTGGACAGCATTACGTGAGTTATTTTTGGTGCTAGTACTATTTTTAAGATTTCTAGAAGTAACAAAATCACTTTCCACTTGTTGTAATGTTCATCAAAGAGTAGAATTATATCCTGCAAAATCAGTGGTAGAAAAGTAATTAAACAAAGAGTTTGTGCTGCGCGTTGTCCTATTGAATTTGATTTTTCTCGAAGATTTATATCGCTAGGTAAGTTTGCTCGATTGTGAAGGCCATAATCAAAAGCTCGTACTCTATTGTTCAAATCAGTGAGACTAAGAATTCCCAATTCAATACAGAATTCAAAAAATAGTTTTAACTCAAAGGGGCAGGCACCTTCCAAGAAATCGTGCATAACATCGACCGTATAATTTTCACAGAGTTTAAAATTATCGAGATCTAAGAAAGAACTTTTGTTTTTTATCCCAAAAGAGAGCATAGTATTACTGTTAGCATATTCATGTTGATTTGATAGTTGGATAAAACTTTCTGACGTGCGCAATAGGCGATTGTCTGCAGTAGAAGCAACTTGAGCATCTTTTTTATGCATCGTGCAAATTCTACAATAATAATTACCCTGAAATCCCTGCATACCAAACAGTGTTGCTCCTCCCAAATTATCAAAGGATAATGATACTAAAGTCCCTTTTAAGTGAGCATTTAGAGTTTCGATAAATAATCCCTCTGTCTCTAATTTTTTTATATCTTCTACTATGACTTCTAATACCGGATTTATCCCGAATTCTTTGGTGTCAAGATCGTAGCACAGGGCTAGTAAATGAATGTTTTCTAAAGAGGAGTTGATGTGAATAGGAAAATTATTGACGGTAAAATAAAAAGCACCAATTTTATGAATTCCCTTCTTACTTCCTAAAGGGCTGCAAACTTCAAATTCGTCAAAGTAAATTTGGATTTGAATTGCATTATTATTTCTCAGAAAGAAAGGGTTGGATTGAAATACTTCTCCATTGGTAAAATGCGTATAAGCAGTGCTATTTCTTACGACTTTCTCTGTAAAATATTTCTGGATAGCTGTATTATTCAGCAAAACCTTAAGGGTTTCTAATAGAGGAATATAAGTAAATGTACTGGTGACAGGGACTTGTTTGTAACGTTGTGCCTTTTTTATCGTACCGTTTATCTATTCTCACACCGTGAGCCTTTCGAATCGGCTGCACAATAGCATTTTGGATATATTTATTTCGGCGATATTTGGTTAACTGATTTTCAAATGGATATTTAAATCCATCGACAAGATTTTTATTTTCTTCTATGTTTGATGAAGTCACAATATCATCCAGCAAAGAATATATTAACGATGACGTTGATTCGAGAATAGTTGTTATCGTGGTCTCTGGCAACCCTAATGAATATAATTTCAGAACATAATGAGATATATTCCTTTGCATTATTTCGTTTTTATCACAGTGACCATTATCAGCATTTGCCTCAACATTGTCTGTATCGTCGTAATCACTTGTCTCACCAACATCGGAGTCATTGCTGATGGTAGAAGATTCTGCGATATCGTCAGTGATTTGAGACTTGTTGCTTACTAAACATTTTCTCAGATGTTTTTGGAAACCATTAAACGTTTTAAATGTCGCCGGGCAGCAGGCACAGCATTTCAAATTTAGTTTAGAACTATCAAATAGTACGTGAATATTACGTAAGTGCGAGCACAAATCTTTAATTATACTCGTCTGAAAGTCACAGAGATAACATACTAGCGACATTGTATTTATATCAGAAAAAGTGTAACGAGTGTCGAGTGAATGAACGGATGGCGATTAAGCGAACTATAAAAATATTGCTCATAGGCAAATCATAAGAGGATGCTACTAATGTTAACACTAGTGGAACACAAAGTTGACCATCGTATGTATTGGACTCGTGAAACGCGTAAAAATGCACTGGCTAAGACTGAGTTACACACAAATAATACTCAGAAAGACCAGACAGTCGATGAAATCAAATAATAGAAATCAAAAAGCTCCACATATCCTTAAAGTAGTTGAAAAATACACTTCTCAAAACATTAATCCTCAGTATAAAAAAAGAATTACAAAACTCGACTACATTAATATCACGTTGCCATAGCCTAGTTTACTTTATGATGGCATCGCATTGTCTTCTTTTGCAACTTCAATTTTTATATTAACGCTGATTATTTGGTTGATGCACTTACTCGGAATGTCGTAAAAATAGTGTTGCAGGTAGATCCAGAAGTTTTTCAGATCGCTGTCGAACTCCGTGTGGAAGACAAAATGAGCTTTAAAAAGGAGGTCGATTGCGCTCACGATGTCTTTTGCTGGCAATAATAAAAACATCTTATCAATTTCTATGAAATATTGGTCAACAGCTGCTTTGTTGGGCCCAACAGCAATCAATTTTGGTTGGATTTTCACTACTCCATCATATTCCAATGGAGTTCCTGCCTGGTAAAACAGAGACCAAGAAAATCTTAGTATTATTGACTGTTTTCAACAGGTTATGGAGCTCATTATCACAAGTAACCAAATTGTACCTTTTTGAAGACGATCAATTTGTCGATAATGTTCTTCGTTTTTTCTCTAGTTGCTTTCTTTTTGCCTCTGGCTGTTGGAGGAACCATTTGAGGGCAATGAACGAATTGGTCATACGATCCCAGTCTGAAAGGTGAATTACAGATAAAATGTTATTCCTTGATGCATTTTATTAACAGCGAGTAAATTCTATTGATATTTTCTGGAATACCTAATAGACTCTTATCGGACTTTTCAGCGTTATATACGTTCAGGATCACATTTACGTACTCCGGATATGAATTAAGAAAGAATGTGCCAGAGTTGAGGTGCGGGAAGAGAAGGTCAAAATCGATATCGATCTAATTGAATCATAACACGAAGTTATAAATTGTAATCAAGAGAATCTCAGTTATGATGGCTGGAGATCAATAATGTAATGAACGAACATACCAATTCAGGAGTATCAAGAAATCTCGGAAATTCCTTGAAGAGATGTTCATCGAGATACATGAATCGTCGGATTTTAAATGTCTCCCTTGTCTTTTGAATTATTTCAGCCTTTTGGTCAGAAACGATATGTTTCAAGAAGTGACAGTACGATATGTTCAGCAGTGACAATATGGGAGAGAATATCAGACTTTACGTTCTTGCCAGGCTTCTTTGATTATGTCTTGTTATTGTCACCAGAGGTCCTTCTAGCATTAGATAATGCTGTTACAAGGAAGCCTTGTCCAGTATTGGGGTCATAAAAATGTTCCTGTAAACAGAAATATTCCAAAATATTTCCTCCAACATTTTGAATATTCCTTATTCTTTCAACTCAAATGTCATAATAAATAAAAATATTAATGATTAAATTTGAATAATTGAAATCACCGCATAGAAATAAAGTTGATTGATAGGAAATTTTTGTAGTGAAGCAGTAAAAGGAGGTAAGTCGAGACGACTTCATCATTAAAATCTTTCACAAAATTGATTATATCTCGAACACTATGTGAGATACGACAAAAATACAGAAGACCTTTTTTGTAGAGAATTCAATTTCCTACAAAAAAAATTCAATGAAATTTTGTCGTATCTCTCAAAGTTTTCGAGATATCTGTAAAAATAAAAATGTCTAAAATTTTTCATAATTTTTCACTTATCTCCTTTTACCGCTTAACGACAGATTTTATACATGATATGTCATATATTTACTGTATGATGAAAATTATTATTTAATAAAATGCTCCAGCAAAAATAAAATTTCAATCAAATCTACCTATGAGATAGTATAAGAAATGTCGGATTAAATGAACCAAATTTAATACTATTCTAATATGAATGTACATTTTGAAAATTTGAAAAGTTCGTAACGACAAGTAGAATTCTTTTAGTTTTAAATTTGGTTTAGTTCTATTTAATTGAAGGATATTTAGAGGAACACACTCCCGCCACACACTCGTAGCCAGGGTCATTTTTTAAATTCTTCAAACGTGGGAACAACTCAACGATCGCTTGAGCATATCTGCATTTTTCGTGTTTCAAAAGTTGCCTATTCACTTGTTTTTTATAATCTCATAAGCTTACAGCTACGATTTTGACTAGGCGTTTTCTATGATGATCGGATAACATGTGCTCCTTTTCATAGTACTCTAAAATATCTGGACTACACGATGTTTTTTCAAGGAGTATTTTTAATCTCTGAAAATGGAAAGCGGGTAATGGAAATGATTTTATCAATTATTCGAACAAATAAAAGTTGCAGTGAAAAAATTCACGATTGAATGATTGTATGAAGACATAAAGAATAACTATGGCATGCAGAAACATACAATAAACGTGCTGCACACAAAAAAAGCGAATAATGTTAAGAGTATCGGGACTGCAATTAATTGTTATAAATATTCTGGGCTGTATCAATATTATACTGTTCAAAAGCCTACCTCTTTTGTTATTATATCTATCCCTTCGTCGGATGGTTGATTCGAAGAACGATCCACTTTGCGTTTTTTTTTACAGGCTGCTGTTCTGTGTCGCTGCTCTCTGGATCATTCGTTGAAATTGCAATATTTTCCTTATCTTTTTTCGGGTCCAAACTACCTGGCTTCACGGCGCTTGTGGATGGCTGAGAATTAGCTACAAGTGGAAAACGAAAATAATTTAATATAGAGTATACGATATGTGTTTTACAAGACCTAGTTTTACAAAACCCTTGCAAATATCCAGAATATTTTTTGAACACTTTATTTTAAGAACAACGCCTCGTGCACTGGTTTGAACATACTCCGTCAGGAAATTCTTATCAAGCCTTGCATCAGTTGCATCAGTGAAAGCGAAATCAACGTCGTTCAACGATGGAAATATTTCCTGAGCTACAATTGGAAATGATTCTACATTTAATAAAACCACTCGATTCATTATGAAAAGAATTTCGATTTATCAAACATTTTACCTTTTTGAACAAAATTTTCATAGACGCAAGGTTCTTCCATCTTTGCCCATACTTTATCGTTACCATATTGCATAACGCAAAACAAGTAGCTTTTCGCAAGAGGGATGTCTTCTGTTAAGAACGACGCTTCTGGATTGTATGCCATAATGAAATAAACTTCAACTCTGCTCCAACAATGGATGCGAGGCCACATGAAGTTACACTATGAAGAAAAAAAAAATTTTTTTTTTTTTCAATTGTGATTTCTTTACTATGAGTGATTATGCTGGATAAGTTTGAAAAAATGGAGATCAAAGAGTCGTCCTAGACAGATTGGCTTCGATGATTTGAGTGATTACGTGGCCCTAAACCATCTCAGATCTGAGAGAAACGAACTTTTGTTACATACAAAACCTCAGAAGGAAGAAACGTGGAGCACAATCACTACTATGAATCGACAAATTTCCATGGTAGATTGACTTAATTTTCACGATTTTCATCGGTGTTACAATTAATTTCCATATGCAGGACCTCCTGAGTATTAATTGCATTTCCAAGACAACAAAGATGAGGAATAATAGAAATACTGAAACTCAGATTGAAAAGAAGAAAAGCACTTGTTAAATCACGAATTAAATAATTTAATCCGCAAATTAAGTAATTCTATTTAATTGAAAAAATAAATAATGCAACTTCTTTAATTTTATTTAATTATTTGCATTTATTTTGGTCTTAAGAATGTGCAGTTGGGTATCTCGAAAAATACTAAACAGATTTTGTTAGCGAAGTCGATAGAAGTGAATCACAAGATATCCGTTATCGTTGACTTTTCAAATATGTTGATTGAACATATTTCTAGAGTCACGAAAAAACCTGACACTATATTCATGTAGCTTTATTTGAACTCTATGTTACTTTCAACACCGCGAATATGTAAATTTAACAGATTTTTATCGCCGACCAATGACTCAACATTAGTTTTGTGTTATTAGATTTTGCATGTCTGCAATTTTCTAGAAGATGATTAATTTCTACGAATTGATGTTTCCATCACATGTATAATGCAATGCATTATTTCAACTATTTTAGTTAATTATGATAGTTACAACTACACTGGTGCTGTTGCGCACTGAAGAGTTAGGTTATATCTTCAATATTACAGCATATCGGCTAGTGATAGGCTTGTACATGCACATTATCGAATAGGGAATACGATCTACTTTATAGTATTGCACCCATTAATCAGAAAATGATCTTACCTCGACGGATGTGAACTTTCTGCTGACAAAAACACACGTGTGAGACACTTTTTCCACACGTTTGTCACTCTTAGCTGCTCTTAACCTCTCACAAGACGCACACATCTCAGGCCCTCGGGCACACCGTCCGTTAACGCAACAGTCGTTTCTTGTTCCGTTGGCACTCGGAAAAAGCCGATCTTTCTCGAACTCGTCGTTTATATTCAAAATGTGTAAAATCAACAGATTTTTACTGTCAACACAAAAATTAACATTCTTTTTCCGTGCATATTAACGAATAGGAATGTCGATGAATTTACAATACACATTGATTGAGTAAAAGAAACACACGTGATATGTTATGAGTGACACAACTTTTTGGTTATTTTTAATACTTAGAAAATGTAAATTTGACGTTTCCAAATCAACCTGACGCTATTTTTGTGTAAAGACTTGACATACAACGACATTTGATGTGTGTTACTTAGGAAGGAAGCCTAAAATTTTCAGTAAAATTAACAGAAGAATAATGTTATAAATGACATCAAGTCTCCGTCAAGAACTTATCATTTCTCGCATTTCCCATGTACATACTTTTTATGTTGATTTTATAAAAGAACTTTATTTGTGTTATATTTATATTCCCTTTCATTCGTTTGAATATCTTTACATTGAAAATTAGTTGAAGTAAAACTACACAACTAAATTTTGTAAAAGTAACTTAGGGATATGTTAAAAATTCAACACGGAATTTTTAACAAGAATGTTTTTTGTACAAAAACACAAAATTTTCAACTGTGTAGTAATTCAATTAAAGCAGCACTCAAGGGAGCACGTAAAGCCGTTAAGCAAGCCGGTGGAAAGAAAAATATTCAAGCACCAAGAATTTTACCTGTACCCACAAAAATTGGTGGCATCTTGCCCTTCCTTATACCAATCTTTGCCGGTTTCAGTGCTACTGGAGCTCTAGCTGGTGATGCTGCGGGCATAGCAAAAGCGGTAAATGATGCAAGTGCAGCTAAACGTCAACCAGAAGAAAGTAAACGGCAGAACGATAGAATGGTGGCAATTGGTCTCGGCAAAGGACTGTACTTGAAGCCTTACAAGAAAGGATTAGGCTTCATCTGAAACCATATTCAAAAAGCGCATAAAGCTACCACACCGTGCTCTGACTGATGTCGATTTATTGAAGTTCGATAAAGCCATGAAGATTCCACATTTTCGGGGAGTTTACATGACAAATAAATTGTCAGAGCATAGTCTTCATAAGAATAAGGCCGCCATTGTCAATCTCGATGACAAAGATGGTCCAGATATACACTGAGTCGCATATAAAAAGAAAAACAATGACGTCATCTACTTTGACAGCTCTGGTGATCTCCAACCACCACAAAATCTGAAGAAATACTTCGGTGTTGGTAGCACTGTCAAATATAATCACGATAGGTATCAAGAATATGACACAATTGTCTGTGGACATTTGTGTCTCAAATTCCTTAATGGACAGCTATAAAAAGCTCCTCCACATTGATCTCAGCATTAGTCGAGCATCAGCCATCAAGATGAGTGATTCGTTTACATTAACACTATCGGGGACGAGTTCTACACTAGAGGCTCACTATTTTCCACCCATTGAATTATCGCCGTTTAAAAATTCTACTTTGGGACTCGTGGAATTGTTAACATTCAAATCAATTCCCAACATTGATGAGAGAAATAACAAGTTCTACGTCGGACGACATACAATCACTATACGCACCGGCAGCTATGAAATTGAAGATATTGAGAATTATCTTCAACGAGCTATGCCCAACAAAAACATCTCCATCAGTCTGAAACCCAATAACAACACTTTATGCAGTGAGATAAAGTGCAATCGACAGATAAATTTTATACCAAACGATTCTATTGGTCGTCTATTAGGATTTACACCACGCATACTTGCACCCAACATCACTCACAAGTCTGATTTACCAGTTGCCATTCTGAAGGTCAACTCCCTTCGGGTTGAATGCAACATTACCACAGGCGCTTACATCAATGAATGACGAGTACATACTATTCATGAATTTTTCTCAGTCGTCCCACCAGGATATAAGATCGTGGAAGTGCCCTCACACGTCATTTACCTGCCGATCGCCGTACAAGCTATAGATCTGCAGCTCAAACTAGTTGATCAAGACGGAGAGCTAGTGAATTTTCGAGGAGAAATCATAACAATAAGATTGCATGTGAAAGCATAATGGGGATTGT
>JABSMT010000099.1:0-10939 GCA_018902335.1 Eumacrocentrus americanus | reverse complement strand
CCCCGGTCAAAACATCTCTGGGTCAAGACGCCTGATGTCAAAACATCCCTCGCCAAAATATCTTTGATCGAAATAACCTCGTGAAGAATAACCCAACTGTGGAGATTATGATGTTACTTTATTTTGCGTACTGTCGTGATAATAATAATTTTTCAGTATATTTTACATGCCTGCGCTCATATCGATGGTTAAGGGTCCAAACCTCCTATGTCCATTTTTAATGATAGTTTCCAAATAGCGTCAAAATGATGATCCAACTAATTTTAAGCTTATTCACTATTCATTAGAAAAACGCCAAAAATGTGATATAGGAAGTTTGGACTCTTAGCCATCGATGTGCCATATACCGTGAATAAATATGAGATCGATTGACTATATGAAAAAATTATCACCCAAGCTAGGATTCAAATCCAGGACCTTCAATTTTGTACACTGATGCTCTGTCCAACTGAACTACCGGCGATCACATCTTTTGTATATTTCAATTTCAGTCATATTCATTCATAATACTTACCTACACCTTCGCCGCCCTTCTTACAGCATTATTTTTTCTTTTTTTTCTTTTTGATAATTATTATTTTTCGGTATATTTTACATGCCTGCGCTCATGTGCCATATACCGTGAATAAATATGAGATCCATTGAATGTACGAAAAAATGATTCCCCCACTACTAAATATTGAGGAAGGGGGAGGGGGGTTATTTGTGGGGTTGTTATTGTTTTGGATGTTTATTCATGTGGTGTTTTGGAGGTGGAGAGTTTTGGCCACGGGCGTTATGTCGGGTTTTTTTGTCGTGAGACGTTTTGTCGCGGGAGTGTATTCACAGGTGACTACTTAGAGATAGGCCAGCAGATAGCATGAGTTAGAGCTTTGGTGAATACGTCAGCTGACTGACGTTCTGTAGGAACATACGAGACATCCATTTCACCACTCTCGACTTTTTCTTGAATAAAATGATGTTTAATGTCTACATGTTTATTACGTTGATGGAATTCAGGATTCCTTGATAGTCTTATGGCACTTTGGCTATCGACGTATAACTTTGTAGCATTCATGCATTTATATCCAAGATCAACTAACAATCTTCTCAACCATACAATTTCTTTGGCTGCCTGTGAAGCTGCAACGTACTCAGCTTCTGTTGTGCTCGTAGTGACAAGACTTTGATGCTTTGATGACCATGTAACAGGTCCATCACCTAGCATGCAAACAAAACCTGAGGTTGACCTTCGTGTGGAAAGATCACCAGCATAATCAACGTCAGAATAACCAATGAGCTTAAACTCTGTGGACATGCCATTACATAAAAACTATCCCTAGATCAGTTGTGCCTTTCAAATAACGAATAATTCGTTTAACAGCTTGCCAGTGGCTGTCATTGTAATTGCACACAAATCTACTAACTGCATTTACAGCAAATGCTATATCGGGCCTCGAGACGTTAGCCAAAAATAGCAGTGAACCAACTGCTTCTCTACATGGAACATTTGATTGTGATACATTGCTCCCATCTACAGGTGGTAAAACAGCGTGAATATCAGCAGGGACAGTCACTGGTTTTGCATTCTCCATTCCAAATTTGTGAAATAATTGTTGTGTATGCATGCTGGTGAATAACTACACTTTTGCTTTGCCTGTCTCGTTCTATTTGCAATCCTACAAACATATTAGTATCACAGATTGTGATATCAAAAGAGTTATTCAACTCACTCAAGATTTTATTTATAGCACTCATACTCTTTGATGCAATTAAACCATCGTCAACAAATAAAGCTAAATAGGCTTCCTCTACATCAATTGTGCCTATAAAAATATATTTGTCAGCTGTACTCTCTTTGAAATCAAACTTTTCAAGGAATGAAGTAAATTCCTTATTCCAGCATCTGGATGCTTGTTTGAGACCGTACAAAACTTTGACTAGTCGAAACACAGCACCGCCATTCATACTATTCACACACAAACCCTCTGGTACTTTCATATAGACAGTTTCTTTGAGTCTACCGTACAGAAATGCAGTTGTTACATTAAATTGTCTCATTTCAAGGTCCCTGTGAGCAACTGTTGGAATATTGCGTTCCAATGCAACGATTCTCTCGCGCTCTGCGCATACCTGTGCGTATCCGCACTTCCATCTCATTCGCACGCTTGTGCGCTCTCTCTCACTGTACAGTCGTTCTAGCGTATGCAAGATACAGCTTAATAAATCTACTAATTTGTTAATAATAAAGAAACCAGTGTTATTATTTGTCTTAAACCTCATACAGATACTTCCTGGAAACCTGCTACATCCAACAGGTTATGGGCCCAGAGAGGTTTTAAGACAATAAAAGTGAAAATAAAGTACTCGTCAGGTGCACGTGGCAAATTTTGAGGTTAATAATGGCAGAGTCGCTCCGTGCCGGTATAACAAAATTGAACAATGACAATTACTCAGTGTGGAAGTTTAAAATGGAGCTGCTTCTGATCAAGGATGACTTGTGGAGTCAGGTCAGTACGGATGAACCTACTGGAGAAGAAGCAGCAGCCTGGAAGAAAAAGGACGATAAATCACGTGCTACCATAGGGTTACTCGTCGAGGATTCACAGCTAATTCCTATACGTTAGGCAACCACAGCCAAACAGGTATGGGAATCTTTAAAGAATTATCACGAGAAATCAACATTGACCAGCAAAGTATACCTCTTAAGGCAAATCTGTAATTTGAAGTTGACAGAGGCAGGGGACACGGAGAGTCATGTAAAGGCCATGCAGAACCTGGTGGATAAATTGACCGCACTTGGTGAAGAAATAAAGGACAATCTCTTCGTAGCCATGTTGCTGAGCAATTTGCCAGAGTCATACGGCACCCTGATCACTGCTTTGGAAAGCAGACCAGAGGAAGATTTAACGCTGGGTCTCGTGAAAGGAAGGTTAATCGACGAGTACAAAAGGCAAAAAGGCGTACCAGGATTGGACGCAGAGGATTCAACATCTGCGCTGAGAGCATCACAGAAAAAGGCTACAGGTACATATAAGGACAAAACTTGTTTCTTCTGTCATAAGACCGAACACTATAAGCAGGATTGCTTTAAATTCAAGAAGTGGAAGGCCAATAAAGAAAAGACAGAGAAAGCAGACAAGGTTGAAGAGCACAATGAGCAAACAGGATGCGTTTGTTTCAATATTCACCAAGGGAAGAGCTTAAAGGATACTTGGTACGTCGATTCAGGTGCCACCAGTCACATGACCAATAATGAAAGGTTTTTTGACATTCTCGAGCGAAAGCACATGCGAAATGTTACTCTGGCGTCATGGGAATTGGATCTGGTGAACTCAACAGCCTCGACGGAAACCGTAAGGAAATCAGAATAAAGCTCACAGACGTTTTATACGTACCTGATTTGACAGAGAGTCTGTTATCGGTAAAGAAACTCACTGAGAAGGGTTTAGAGGAGAGATTTAAGGGCCAAGAGTACAAAATCGTAAAGGAAAATGATGTGGTGGCTACAGCAAATCTGTCATCCAGCATGTATGTGATGAAAGTGAAGCACAAAACACTGGCAGTCAAGGGAAGTGAGCACACATTAAGATGTCAACATACATGGCACAGAAGATTTGGACATCGAAATCCAGAGGACGTGCAACAACTTCAAGAGAAGAACCTGGTGTCGGGCATGAAACTACAGGACTGTGGAATCAGAGAGGTGTGCAAATGCTGCATCAAAGGGAAATTGGCAAGAAAACCATTTCCAAAGGAGTCCCTGACAAGAGCAGCTTCAGTACTGGAGTTAGTACACACCGATCTCTATGGGTCTATGCAGAATGCAACACCGAGCGGGAAAAGGTACTCAATGACCATAATCGATGACTATAGCAGGTACACAGTAGTGTATTTTTTAACACAGAAGTCGGAAGCCGCAAAACAAATCAAGGAGTACATCAAATATGTGGAGAATATATTCAACAAGAAGGTCAAGGTCATCAGGTCTGATAATGGACGAGAGTACATCACCAAAGAGTTAAAGGAATCACTGGTTCAGGAGGGGATAAAAGTTCAGTACACAGCACCCTACACATCAGAACAGAATGGCGTCGCTGAACGCAAAAACAGAACTCTGATGGAAACAGCAAGGTGCATGCTGATTGACGCAGGTATGGAGAAGAAGTACTGGGCAGAAGCAGTTAACACAGCATGTTATCTGCAGAACATTCTACCCTCCAAAGCGGTCAAGAGCACACCATACGAGCTGTGGAATAAGAGGAAAGCAAGTGTCGAGCACTTTCGAATATTTGGGAGTAAGACATATGCCCACATACCAAAAGAAAAACGTAGAAAACTCGACGATAAGACAAAACTGTTCACATTCGTGGTATATTCAACGGAGTCAAAGGCTTATAGAATGCTGGATATGCAAACGAACAAAATCACAATCAGTCGAGATGTGGAATTCATCGAGCATGACCTACAAAAGGAAACGAAGCAGGATAGCAAGAAGACTGAGAAGTAAGGTGAGAAGAAAAAGACTCCAGTGAAGAAAATAAAGAAGAAAAAAGCGACTCAATCGGATGAGATTGAAGTAATCGTTGAAAATGAATACGACGAAGAGCCATACAAAGACTTGGACGAGTTTAATGAAGAATTTGTGGAGGTAGAGGACATTGACACTGAAGAAAGTGACAATGAAGAGCATGGAGCTCAATCAATAAGAATAGTGCCACAAATATTATTGGATTCGAGTCACGATTCGACGTTCGAGCGTACATTGTCTGAAGGTGATGAAACATATGTCTATCCAGGAGCTCAAGAAATAGAGAATCAAGAAGCCAGACGATTAGAAAGGCCAACCAAAGGACAACCACCTGAGAGGTTCGAATATCAAGCAAAATTTGTAACTGAAGAACATAAAGAACCAAAGAACCGTGCGGAGGTACTCAGCGGATCTGATAAGGAATATTGGACAAGGGCCATGAACGACGAGATGAAGTCGATGAAGGATAATCACACTTGGAAATTAACTGAATTACCAAAGGGCAGAAAAGCAATTGGCTGCAAATGGGTATTCAAAAGAAAGAAGAATGCCGTCACAGGATTGGTGAAATATAAAGCCAGACTGGTTGCACAAGGATTTAGTCAAAAATATGGAACAGACTATGATGAAGTATTTGCACCAGTGGTCAGAGCTACAACATTACTACTCACGGTGGCAACATAGAAAGGACTAAAAATTCACCACTTTGATGCGAAAACAACATTCCTCAACGGTACTTTAGAAGAAACGATCTACATGAAACAACCAGAGGGTTATGTTGACTGTAAGAATAAATAATTAGTGTGCAGGCTCAAGAACAGCATATATGGATTGAAGCAAGCAGCAAAGACGTGGAACGAGATGCTGCATAAGTCAATTACCAAGCTGGGATTCAAGCAAAGCACAGCAGATCCATGTTTATACTCAAGGAGAAACGAAAGAAGCGTGCAATACATAGCAGTCTATGTAGATGACTTACTGATTACTGACACAAGTTAGAAAAACATTCAAAGCACAGCAGATAGACTTGAGGAAGAATTTGAACTCACAAGACTTGGAGAATTGAAGAATTATCTTGGAATTAACATAAAGAATGACTCAGATGGCGTCTACGACATGGATCAAGTACAATACATCCAGAAGATTTTTGACCGGTTTGGATTACAAGATGCAAAAGTTTCCAAAATATCAATGGACACTGGATACTTGAAGATAGCCCGTGATGGAGTCGCTATGAGCAACAGTGAAGAATATCAAAGGCTTATTGGAGCTTTACTGTACGTAGCAACTAACACACGACCAGACATAGCCACCAGTATATCAATACTGAGTCAGAAAATAAAACAGCCGACTGAAACAGACTGCAACGAGGCCAAAAGAATTGTCAGATACCTGAAGGGAACAATACAATTGAAATTGAAGCTGGCAAGTAACTACAGAGGATTTGTAGTATACGCAGATGCGGACTGGGTGGAAGACAAGACAGATAGCAAGTCACACAGTGGATTCTTGTTTCAATATAATGGAGGCACAATAGTTTGGGCATGCAGAAAGCAATCTTGTACAGCATGGTCAAGCTGCGAGGCAGAATACATTGCACTGGCTGAAGCAAGCAGAGAATTGCTGTGGATCAAGAGACTGCTCGAGGATTTTGGCGAAAGACAAATCAAGCCAATCACGACTTACGAGGACAATCAAAGTGCAATGAAATTGGTAAACAGTGGCGAGTCGAGAAAAAAAGACGAAGCACGTTGATGTCAAGTACCACTTCGTGACAGATCTAGTCAAAAATAGTCATAGAAGTGAAGTATTGTCCATCTGAAGAGATGATCGCGGACATCATGATGAAGCCACTGGGAGCTGTAAAGCTGAAAAGGCATCGAGAAGCATGTCAACTGATGGAGATCCAGCAAGGCAACGATTGAGGCAAGATAATCGTTGAGGAGGGGTGTTGGAATATTGAGTTCCAATGCAATGATTCTCTCGCGCTCTGCGCATACCTGTGCGCATCCGCACTTCCATCTTACTCGCACCCTCGTGCGCTCTCTCTCACTGTACAGTCGCTCTAGCGTATGCAAGATACAGTTTAATAAATCTACTAATTTGTTAATAATAAAGAAACCAGTGTTATTATTTGTCTTAAACCTCATACAGATACTTCCTGGAAACCTGTTACATTCAACAGCAACAATAGTTAGAAATACTCTCACAGAATCATGCCGCACGACAGGTGAAAATGTCTCTAGATAATCAAGCCCAGTTTTCTGCAAGAAACCACGAGCACAGAGGCGAGCCTTGTGCCGCACTATTTGACCTGATGAATCTTTTTTAACCTTAAACACCCACTTCGAGTCAATCACATCATTGACACCATCAGTTGGCTCTACAATCCATGTTCCATTTCTTCTATGCGCCTGCAATTCATTGTCAATGGCTTCCTTCCACTTGTTGGCATCAGGGGATGACATGGCTTCCTGATAGGATAATGGTTCTCCAGCTTCAGCGATGTTGATTTCGAACCTCGTGGGTTTCTTAATGCGCGTCCTGTCTCGTAATTCTCGTTGAATCGGTGCCTCATTGTTGACCAATTGATTGACGTTATCAACGTTCTCTTCCTCATCCACACCATGATTTTCTGGTGGAAATGGTCTTTCAGGAGCTTCCTCAAAAACTTCGTTTTCTTCCATCTCTTGAGATTCATCTTGGGAGTCATGGTTAATAGAGTCAAGGTTAATGACTGTCTCGGATTGTAGAGAGATTTTCTGAATACTGATACTGTTCTCATTAATCGTGACGCCCCTGGCCTCACGAACTTGCTTCGTAATAGGATTGAAAAGACGATAGTTTGTTGAATCTCCTTGGTATCCAACGAAAATCAGTTTCTTTGCTTTTGGATTTAGTTTGGTGCGTTGTTGACTAGGCACATGTGAATATGCCGCAGATCCAAAAATCTTGAGAAGTGAGAGACATGGTTTCTTGCCATTCTACATTTCATAAGGTGTAGAATTCTTAGTTTGCACTGGCGGTGTTCGGTTGAGCAGGTATACTGCTGTATTCACAGCTTCTGACCACAGGTCTTTGGGAAGATTTGCGCCTTCTAACATCGTTCTAGCACTCTCGACGATTGTACGATCGTCCCTCTCAGCCTTGCCATTTTGTTGGGGTGTGCATGGAGTCATGTGTTCCATCTGAATGCCTCGGTTGATAGTGTACTGTTTCATGGACTGGTTACAAAACTCCTTCCCATTGTCTGTTTTTAGAACTTTCATTGGTCTTCCAAATTTGTTGGCTACAAGACATTCAAACTCTTTAAATTTTTCGAAAACATCTGATTTGTGTTTGATACAATAAACCATACGATACCCAGTAGCATTGTCCTTGAATGTTAAGAAAAATCTGCTTCCTCCAAAAGATTGAGCAGACATTGGACCGCAGACGTCATTGTGAAAGAACTCGCCGGGATATGTAGATCTTCTTGATTCCAGCAAATGGCTGACTGTGTGACTTGCCTAATTGACAAGCCTCACAGAAAAAATTGGCGTCATCAGAGAGCTTCACTCCATTGATCAGTCCATCTTTGACCATCTCCTTGATCGATCGATGGTTGACGTGACCCAGGCGTTCATGCCACACTTTAATACTGAAAAACTTTGTTTTAACAACAGTTTTGAAGCACATTCTATAAATGTCATTGTCTTGTCTGATGTCCTGAGCCACCAAATTGCCTTCAGACAACATCACAACCTTTTGCCCCTTGAAACGAACTTCGAAATTTTTCTTGGTGCAAGCACCTACTGAAAATAAGTTTTTACGAAGCGTTGGCACATAAAGAACATTCTCAATACGCCCCTCTGTCCAGACGCCATTGACTAGCAGTTCAATTAAGACATTACCAGTGCCATCTGCTTTGTGTGGCGCGATTACAAAATTTTCAACTTTGTCCACAGTATGTCCAGATGGTCCAGATGGTCCAGTATGGTTAAATTGTCCAAATTGAATGTAGTTTAGTGTTTTTCAAGTGCCGTAAGGTGGACGGCGGTGAAGTTACAGGAGTAAAGTGAAAATAGTGTAATTGCAAATGGTTTTGTGTGGTGCGATTACAAAATTTTCAACTTTGTCCACAGTTTGTCCAGATGGTCCAGATGGGTTAAATTGTTGAAATTGAATGTAGTTTAGTGTTTTTCTGCTGCTCGGACACCATTGTCACCAAGATAAACTGTTTCACCACTAGTTGGCCTAAAGTCTGAGAGCGATTCCTTTCGGAAGGTAATATGACGCGACGCACCACTGTCGGTAAACCAGACATCCTTTGTGTCTGTACTCAAGAAATGCTTGACTTGCGCATTAGTGAGAGCATTTCTGAGTTTACTACCGACATGGTCGTTACTTACATCACTTCCGGCACACGCGGCGACAAATGCACATGTCTCTGAACTTGATTGTCCTGTACTGTTACTGGATATTTACTCGTCCCGTACCTTTATCTGATAATTCCTCATGAAGTGTCCTTTTTTCTTGTAGTAGAAACACTCAAGATCACTGAGTCGTCTCTGATTCTCTCTCTGATTTTGTCTTTTCTTGTTGTTGACCGTCATTGCGGCTAGGACACTCGTAGTTTCGTCATCACTGGTCTGTCGTCTTTCTTCATTGAGCAAATGTTCTTGCAGTTTTTCGACCGTTTGGTCTCATTCAGGAACACTGTCCCAAGCTGTTATGAGAGCATTGAACTTGCTCGGTAGGCTTCCCAGGATCTTTGCCATAATGGCAATATCAGAGATAGACTCATTTATGTCTTTTAGAGTTGTGGCCATATTTCTGGTGCTCGTGAAATTTCGGGAGCAAAATGAGTTTATTGGACGCCGATTTCTATTCATGTATCGTGATAAGCTAGTCTCACATAGCTTTTGCAGTCGTACACGTGATCAGATAGTTCAACTGAGAATACTCAAGTGACGAGGAAATGTAGAACATGGCCTTTCCATTGCCTTTTATGTTGATCGTCACTTCCGGGGAGTCGACTTCAGCTTGTGGTCTAATTCCAGTAACTATATCATAGATTCCTTATGCAATTAGCTCGGAAACCATTTGAAATTTCCAAGCTTGGAAATTCGTTCCATCAAACTTTGTCATGGATCTGGATGTCATTGATGATAATTCGTCAAACATCTTGCTGACTTACTTTGGACACGACGCGCAATTCAACGAACAAGATGGCGTGCTTTTCGCGTAGGCAACCTTGTGCCGCAATGATTTTCGTCCAGAAACTCTCTCACCACTTTACACACAAGAAAAAAGCAACTGAGCCCATAACCTGTTAAAGGAATGGGTCTTCTGTGTGTAAAAATAAGTGAGGATCACGAGATAAAGGTTCAATAAAAGATATATTGAATTAATACATATAAAAGTGATCTTCTCTCATAAGGCGCACAGAGACAACTGAGCTTAGATAGTAAATGAGACAAGGCTTAGAGTAACTTAGAGATAGGCCAGCAGATAGCATGAGTTGTTTAAAACTCGCGAGATTTTCAAATTTCTTCAACAAAATCCGACCATATTTGGGTGCAATTGAGCCATCGGGGGACAATACATTTTTCGATTGGGCCACTATTGCATCAACAATGATCGATGTGGCAACGCTTGGTGGACGACCACGTTTCATCAGTAACAATATATGTCTCACAACGATAAATATGTGAAAAAAACGAAACAAGTGAAAGTTCAATCAATTTAATGCACTTTGGCTTCTCCTCAGACTTTTGGGAAGCCCGGAATAGTAATTCGAATAAAAATAAATTACTGACGTTCGTATCAGTCACGAAGGTCCACCATGAATACCATTTTGTAATCGCCATTAGCGCTTTCTTCTCAATTCAAGATCTTGAGTACTATATTCATAGTGCGGTCGATAGGTAAGATAGCATCGGTCGATAAGTAAGTGAATAAATTGTTATGCCATGGTTTGGAAATGATTTCTTCAACCCTTTGATTCTTTTATGATTCCCTTCTTTATTACAATTTCCTTTTATGATTTGTTTCTTTATTATAATTTCCTTTTATCTGATAAAAGGTACACTTGAACAGAACAACTTAACTCTTGAACGAGATTATGGCGAATGCGCGGTCTGTGACGCTGTCTCTGGGCAGGTCGCATCAAGTTATTCTTACGCCAAGACCCAACAATGTCCAGCGGTAATAAGCTAAGGCACTAATATCGCACAGTAATCTCTGCTTAGCAAGCGAGAAGAATAGAGGAGAGACAGGTGAGGGTGAGCAAGGATAGACTTATGATACGAATCCATAACAAAATGTAACACGCCAACGACTCGAGCGCAGTAGTATAGCAAGGCCGGTTCTGGACACAGATTCCTGTTACCGACACTTACCGACCTTTGCATGGTTCGTTTTCGTGCTAAATGGACTATAGTACGA
>JABSMT010000088.1:0-10942 GCA_018902335.1 Eumacrocentrus americanus | reverse complement strand
CAAAGAAATTGCATATAATATATTTTTTTCTCACTCTTAAAATCCCAATTGCACCTTCTTTAATATTATTTTGCACCGTACGCTCTCAATTATCGGTATTATGGTATGTAATAGATACAAAGATCAGAGAATCAGTACAGATAATCGGAAGAGAGAAAGCACTAATCATTCTTTATTTTGTTGCAAATAGACGGTTTTGGTTTTTATCTGTATGTCGAGTAACAAAGATATTATATTAATTGAAATATCTTCATTCGATTTAGCTTTATGTACTTCAGCATTTTTAATTACTATACAATCAGTCAAAAATTACGAGAGTATATTGATGAGCTCATTATTTCTTTCGCAATCGTTCACGTTTGAGCGATACTTTCGATGAAGTTTTACTCTCCGTTTTGATCGCAGATTTACCTGGACTCGATGTAGAGGCCGTAATCTGGTGAGTTGGACTCACCAGAGATGCCTCTTGTCACCTCAAATTAATTACAACACGTTCGACATTCAACAGTGATCTGACCTTGTCGTTGTACTTAATAAGAGTTACTTTTGATCCACGCACGTTTATCCTCTCGCCGGCGTTCAACAAATGACAACACCGTGACTGTTCGAGAAAGTCTGGAAGTTTAAATTCCCTCATGACACTACGGTGTGCCACAGTGGGTGGTCCTGCGGGTGCTTTTGGATTTATTTGTCGGAGCAGAGCATCACGACTTTTTATTCTTGACGCTGCCATGAGATCTTGGAGGAGTACCCATTTGTCTGGATCATTGGCGAGTGTAAAGAGCACTGGCAGGTTCATGTCACTCACTTCCATCTCTACTTCCTCTAATTCGGATTGGGAACTGTCTGGAGGTGGATCTGCTAAAGGATCGTGACCAGTCTCTTCAGGATCTGTATCACAAAAACATTTTAATTATTATAAATTAAGGTAATACTTTTTTTTCAAATGTAATCATTGGTTTTTCAGTTAATTTTTGTTATTCAGTACTAACCGAATATTGAAGACGGTCCGCCGAAACTCCAGGGGACACTGGAACGTCCTTGAACGTCGTCCAAGTGCTGCTCGAGAATTGAATGGGCATCCGTGTCCACAGCCAATGTTAATGGTGTTTGGCCAGCGTACGTTGCCAATAATGGATCAGCACCATAAGAAAGAAGAAGTCTTACAAGTTCTGTAGCACCATTTTCTGCAGCTTCATGAAGAGGCCTGCAAATAAGAATATTATTATTACACTACTCGTGTTAATTATTATTTTTCTCTCCTTGTCTATTTTTAAACTGAAAACCTTTATCTATGCTTACCTTATTCCACCATTCGCGCTCTCGCTGACATTAGCTCCGTAGGCAAGCAGAAGTTTTGCTATCTCTAAATGACCTCTGGAACAAGCTTCGTGAAGTGGAGTGTAGCCTGCGTTATCTTTCGGGCTCGGGGCACTGTTTAATTTTTCCAGGCAATAGGCTGTGACGTCCTGTATTCAAATAATTTAATGAAAATAAAATTAGAAACATAGTTATTGATTGTATACAAGGAAAAATAGTAATTACGACTTACCGAGTAACCAAGTCTTGCAGCTCGATGTAACATTGTCTCTCCCACGCCTTTCTTAATAACCCACGCTCTGATTTCTGTCTGAATGTCTGCAACAGATTCTGGATTGGGTCTAAGAGTTATCACCTGTCTTTTTCGCTCCTTAGCTACACCCTCATCCTTCTTCAAAGGCTTCTTCTTTTTCCGTATATAATCAAAGCCGGAACGGAATTTCCGCCGACCGCTGCGCAACTTGAGCTTCTTTTTACTCGGTATCTCAGTCTCGTCGTTATTATCAACATCAGGTTCGTTCGTTTCTGCCTCGACCTCAGCCTCGTCCTCCTCTTCTTCCTCATCCTCCTGCACTTCTTCTTCAGCTTCAGCTTCTTTCTTGAGATTTTGCAATTTTTTCTCCGTCAAAGATTTCAACAAAACTTTCCGCCTCTGCACCGTGAGTAAGTGGCGTTTTGAATTCATAAGCGCCTTATGGCTTCGCAGAATACCAACGCTTCTCAATCGGTTGACAACCTTTTGTTTCAATGTTCTCGTTCTACCTAAAATACTTTCTTTCGTCATTTCAGTCTGTGAATCATCGTCCTGTGACGTATCACCAGCGTGATTCTGCATTGGTGGTGCAGACGCTGGACGATCCTCCCCAAAAACTTCTCTAATAGTTGCTTGCTTCTTTAAAACTCTCGTTTCTGTTCTTGTTCTACTCTTTAGGACAAACGTGGAAAATTCATTGGGCAGTGCATGATTGTTCTTGAAGGTATCCCTAAAATTATTGACAGTCTCTTTACGGAAATAGCCCAAGAGATAGGACTCTGTGACATTTATTGATTTTAGTGATTTACTATTCTTCGTAGGTGTCTTGCCCTTTTGTTTCGATTGATCGTCATTTCCCATAAGTGAAGTGAGACTCGGAGTCGCTAGTAATTCTGGCTCATTACTACCTTTTGGCAGTACCTTACTGCCAACTTTCTCTGATTTATCTTTTGATTTTCTCTTTGAATCCTTCTTGCCACTACCACCAACTTTACGAGCTAGCAAATCGACAATGGAACTTGACTCAGACCTCGTTTGCCTCGAATTTGTTTTCGGTGGACACGAGATAGTCGTCGAGGAAGTGGCCTCTTCGTCATCGATTTTACTGCTAATCCCCAGGCCAGCTATACTAAAACTGTAATTAGATTCAAGATCACTATCTGTAGTACGTTTCCGTAGACAAACATCTGAGCTATCCATCGATACGGAGAGAGCAGGCGAGCCAGGATCTAAATCCGGCAATGACGTAGATAATCTATGGAATCTAGAGGGCTTAGAGACATTTATCAAACGTGGTGGCATTCGTAATGATTTTTTGTACACATAAACTTCTTCCTCCCAGCCCGGTCTGAAATCACTTCCATCGCCAAAGAGTGGTTTGGGCTTTGGTTTCTGCACAGAATTGCCACCCTTTGCCGGAGTTTTAGGTGTCTTTTCTTCCTTTGTCTTTGGCGTGCCCATGTCCCTCGAACGTAATTTCATTCCTTCACTCTCGGCGCTTCCAACACCAGAACGTTTTCGAGCTCGCAATCTGTGGGCCACCGACGAGCCATGACCAAGCTCTGTGCTGGCATCGCTGTCGGCGTCGCTCGAAGATTCGCTGGCACTCGATGATTCTAATTTAATTCTGCTGCCTCGTCGAATCTGGCGCTTTCTCAGTACGATTTCCTCGTCGCAATCGCTTTCGACTTTCTTCCGTTTCTTCTTAGTCGCTCGTTTTATGAGGGGCAACTCATCAGAGTCATTACCAGAATTATTGCAATCGTCTTCATCCTCCTCGGGCTCCTCCTCATCCTTTACCTTGACCTCTGACTTAATTGTGTCCTCAGAATCGATTTTACTTGGCGTCTCTGACACAGAAAGCGTCGTAGGAGAAGAAGAAGGAGGAGGAGGTAGTGGAAGAGGATCTTTTACAATATTGAGCTTTGTCTCATCATCATTGATCTCTTGTTTAATATCTTCAGGCTTTATCACAACTGCTGCCACACGAGAATTATTGCTCTCTTTACTCTCGTCATCAAGATCATCGAGTTTAGATGAATCGCCAACTTTCCTCTTACGTCCACGCTTCTTTGTTGTCTCGCCACTTCGCAGCTGCTCAATAAACTTATCACAGGTCGCTGTCCAAAATGGATCCACCTCAGTTATATTGTCATTCTCTTTGAGTTCTATTTTAACGAGATCCATCGACGATCCTATTCCTATGCACATTGCATCATCAAGAGATACAGGCGGCTGAACTTTTGACAATTGCTTTCGGTCTCTTCGCATCTCCTCGAGGGTTTGCCTCTCGAGAACTGGCATCTCACCCTCTGAGTCACTTTCTCTAAAGTCGAAAACAGAAGTTTCTGAAGAACTTCGAAAGCCACTCGTTCGAGCAGCGACTGCCGAAGCCGTGGGGATTATGGGCGCAGGTGCAGGTATCGTTGCTGCCACAGGCATATTCTCCTCCTCGGAACGTGAAAATAGTCGTCGTCGATGTGGCACGCATGGCGTTTTTTCACGTGTTAATTTTGGAGGACTACCCACAGACGAGGTGAGTGATTGTGGGGTGGACGTCGATGCCACACGATCAAAATCTGCAAAGCCACACGATTTTAATTATTGAATTCCGCCCTGTGTATGACTACTGGTTGAATTAATTGATTTAAAACACGTTAATGCTTACCACTGAGCGTTGCAGATGCATCTTGGGACGGTAGTAACACCGGTTTCGAAGTAAACTGACCAGTTCCAACCTACGTAATTTATAAGCGATATAAAAAAAATGTAGAAATGTGCAGAAAAAAAGGAGAAGTAATTATAAGAATCGAGAATATCAAAGTTTTATCAACACGATTAAGTATTCAATAGATATATATACCTGCTTGAGCTCGGCCTTCGTTCGGATCTTGGCTGCTAGTATAGCTGCGAGGCTATCGTCCTTGTCACGATGAATTTGATTCTCAAGTTCGCGTGGTCCAAGCAACGCCTCCTTGCCCGCCGGTAGCGTTGCGGATGAATTTACTCTAGAGCCATACAAGCTGCGGGGGGTTTCCTGAGTAATAGAGTCGACTGCCCTCGGCACATGGAACTTGTAATGTGGCGGAGTATTGCTATTGCGCTCGAGCAAACTTGCCGCTGTGAACGGCGAGAGATTGTGCCTGCCAATGTTGGTCTTTGGCTCGACTGGAGCCACGACCTGAAAATCAAAATGATTATTAATAAAGATTGAATTTGTTAGCCAAAACATGCGACCATGCGAAGACTTTTGATGCTAAAATTATTAATTTTGTAAAGAGTGACAAATTTTGGGGTGAGATAGCATTTAAATCTCGACGAAGGCTATTTGCTCAAGAAGATCCCCGCTATAATAATGCCCTGTGTCGTTAATGAGCCCTGAGAGAGGGGAGTCTAGCAGTACACAGATAAGCATGTGCATGTCGCCGATGACGTTGCAGAAAGGTTCAAGAAGTGTAATAAATTAAAGGACCCTAATGCAAAAGCTTTCAATGACCGGATCATAGCAATAAACCTGGAGTGATTTCAAACAATAGATAGAGAGTACATAGGACCCTATTATACAGTAAACCAAGAAAATTCCGAAAATTGGTGTAGACAAAAAGAAAACGACAAAGCACCTCGGCATACATCATGAGTCTGAATAATTGCAATAACCTTGTGGTTAATTGGATATTAATTAAACCAAGGAGAGCTTTAATTATGTCTTAATCACCTTATTTTGGAAGCTTTGTTGACTGTGATTAACTAAAATCGGCTGTTGACTATTGAGCTGCTCTTCCCTCTGCTGCTTATTTTCCAAACTATTCCTAAGTAAACTCAGTACTCTCTTGTCGGCACCGGTATTACTCGGCTGATCCAGCGATTGAGTGCTGCTGTAGGGTGACCTCTGACCTTGCCGGTAGCCAGTGGGATAAGCCGCTTGACTAGCGGTTGGCTGTCCCAGTGGTTGAGCACTCGGCGACTTTTCTAACGGATGATTGTAGGGCATCGAGTCACGTGAGATCTTCGACTCCGGATAATTCCGTTTATCACAGAAGGCTGGGTGTCGACTTGAATTCGGAGGACAAGAATTATTATCAAGCCTCTGATTGAAGGCAGGAGGTAAAGCCAGAGTTCCATTTGGCAATGCCCTCGGCAAAGTCATTTCGTGCATTTTTTGTTGCTCATGAAGAACACGAGCGACTTCGAGCTTCTGTTGAATCTCCTTGTCAATTGCCAATTTCCAATTTTCTGTACGAGGTTGCTTGCTGGGTCCACTGCCTCCAGTCACATAAATTGGCTCGCCAGGACGTTTCGCAGTGATGCGATCCCTCGACTGTGACGTCGGGTATTTACTTCTGCTGTCCAAATAATACTTTTTAGTGTCGGACGGGTACTCGTGCACAGGCACTCTCGATAGATCCACACCGGAGGGGTATCTGAGAGATGGTCTTGTGCCAGGTGACTCGCTCATTGTTGGATATGACGTGAGAGCTGCTTTATTATCATACAAAGGAGTTGTGGGCAGTGAACTCTTCTTAAAAGTCGACATGTGTGGCAGAGGCATTGAATTTGAATGTTGAGGTGGGACATAAAGCTGCTGATGTTGCTGCTGCTGGTGAGACGTATTACGACGCAAAGGATTGTCTACGTGACTTGGTTGGCTGCTCGGCTGATGATGGGGCCGGAGTGGGGCGGAATTGAAATTCGGAAGGAAATCCACTTTTGGTGCGCAAACCGGCATCTGTGGGGTCGATGGCCTGAGACTCGAGGCCACCGGATTTCTCGCGCCATTCGTGTTCCTCGAGTCGTACGTGACGTAAGGAGCAACACCAGCTGGTTGGACAGACGGTGGGAGCATGCCGCGACTGCCTCTTGAACTGCCTACGCTCGAGCTGCTAACTTGCTTGTCCGCTGACCCATTATCCAGGTCATCACGGGCAGTGGAGTCTGCCGATGTCTTGATAGTCTTGACTGACAAGTCTAGTGGTGATTCCCGCTTTCGCAGTGGCAATCCATTGACCTGGGGAGGTAGAGGTGATGACAAACGTGATACTGACTGGCTCGATTGTTGACTCGAGGGTAACGATGACGAATACGGATATTCTTTGTATCCGTAATTATCTGGAGCACGTTGAGGTGGATAGGAGGAGGAGGAGGAGGTTGATCGACTGCTCGGATCGGAAGACGGACGAGCGTGAACCGTGACAGCGGTGGGTCGAGTATCCGTGGTGATCGATGTCACTGTTGTGTTGCTGGAAGAATTATGACCTTGATGGAGGCTCGGTGCTACAGTCGTCGAGTAATTTCTGTAGCTTTGCTGCTGGTTACTGTACGGCGAATAATCTGAACTCGTGGAGCTGGTCGTAGCCGAAGAGTGGGTAATACTCGAGGAGCTTAGCGAGTATTCAGGAACCATTGGTGGAAGCACAGGCAATGAGGTTGATGCTGGTGGTGGTTGTGACACGATAGAGGAATTACCGCTCATCGTTGGTGCTCGTTGCCTTGGAATCGTCTGAGCCTTTCCCATGGCCTCCCTCCGATTGGAATGGTAAGACGACACTGCGGTGATGGGTAAATTGTGCGTGTTCGTATTTCTTTGCACTGCGCCAGGCATTCTGTAGGAATTGTACGAGGAGGTGCTTTGATTTGCAAGAATGCTGCCTCCTCTCTTAAGATCCACACCGTTATAAGTAGTATGTTTACTCGTCGGTGTGTGATAACTAACACCATTAGCATCATTGCTGCTTACTGGTGGCAATGGCGGTACTATTGACGACTGTGACAGTCCACCAGACGACTGTCCATATTGCGATCGTGACGTTTGAGGATAGATCCCACTCTGCGGACTCTTCTGATAGGAATGGTACGAAGACTGATGTGACGGTGGGTATGCACTTGGATAACTGGCAGCAGGCCGATGATGTTGCGATGTCACTGGAAGGCCATAGGGATGCGTTGGTGCCCGAGCAGCCGGAGGCGGCGGATACGTTGGCGAATGAGGTTGAAAGTTGGCTGCATTGTGCGGCGAAGGCGCGTGATGAGGCGAGGGTGTAGTATGGTGTGGCGAGGGAGTATGATGAGGGGAAATGGCGTGGGGATTGTGCACGACTGGTACGTGCGGTGATTGCTTCTGTGGTGATAGACTGGCGTGGTGATTCGATTCGTGGGGGGAAGCAGCTGGATGATAAACAGATGACGACGACGACGATGAAGGTGGTGGCGGCAGCATTTGTTGTTGAGGATTCATCATCGAAGTGTGTGAAAGAGTGTGAGAGGATCCGCTTGAATAGGGGATTGCCACTCTGCCAGGATAGCTTGATACTCGACTAGGATGATGTTGCTGTTGATGCTGAGCTGACGACAAAGATGGAGGTGGTGGCACAGAGGCAACTGGCAGATGGGGCGAAGGAATGTGCCCTGGATGATTGTGAGGAGAAGGAATGTGACTCTGACTTCCATGTCGAGGACTGCATGGATTCGAGGACGATGCAGTGAGGGAATGCGAGCCATCGACAGGGTGATGCAATAGCTGCGGCTGGCTATGGGAATTCGACAATCCCGTTGGACGGTTCGACTGCTGCTGTTGATGATGATGATGATGATGATGATGTCCACGATTGTTACTGGGATACAGCGTTTGTGGCGCAGAATAAACACTGGCACCTGGTGGCTGTTGTTCAGATTGGCTGTTGCGACGATGTGGAATTGTAATAGTCTCGTGCTCCACTGGACTAGTCCTGGAAGCCAATAATTGCGGGAGAACTCCAGACGAGGACGTAGACGTCGTTGGTTGTGGTGCTTGGTAGATGGAGCTCTGCGAAAAAGGTGCTGGCGCACTCTTGGTAATATCCGGATGATGATATCTAGGATAATATTGTGTCCTCTGAGCAACTATTGGGGCGGATGGTGGACGCTCTGACTGATAAGTCGAGTGTGAGTTGAGCATCTCGGACGCTCGATAGGACGACGATCTTGTGACGTTATTCAACTGCTGATAGACGGGTGGAGAGTGTGACTTGGGTGGTTCCATCTGATGCAGTTGTGGGGACGGACTGGCAGCAACTGAATTGACAGTTGATTGCTGCTGCTGCTGCTGTTCAGCTTGCCTCTGGGATTGAGGCCTGCTTGGTGGTTGCATCTCCGTCAAACTGGTCCCAGGACTACCGTTACACTCGGGTCGCCCGTCGTCGGGCCTCGTGTCCGGCACCTCAACCCTCGTTGGCTGTGGCGCGTAAGGCTCCACCATGGCGCGCAACTCACTCGGATTCGACGAGCTCCAATACGAGGTATCATTCGTGTCCCTGTTGTCAGGCTTGTTCTCGTCATATCTGGAGTCACTTGACGTGAGCGTCGTCGCGGCTTTTGCTGCTGGCTGACCACCACTACCACTGTTGCTGTATACATGATTTTGATCAGTCGAGCCAGACGCTACGGTCGAGCTTGGCGCTGGCAGTCCCTGAAAGTACTGGCGAGCCCCCTCCAACACATTCGTGAAGCTCACATCCATGTCACGCCAACTCACGAATCTGTAATGCGACAAAAAAAAATTCAAGATTAGATTTTATTAAGTCATTAAATTTGTATAGTTGAGTGTGATGAAGGAGGATAAGTCGATAAAGACGGAAATTTCATTGAAATTTTTTATAAAATTTAGTATATCTCCGAAACTATGCAAAATAGAGAAAAATTGTATAGGAACAATTTTGTAGAGAATTAAATCCTCTACAAAAAAGCTCTCTTGCTATTTTGTCGTATTTTATATAGTTTTAGAGATATCTGGAAAAAAATGAAAATATAATTAGGAAGTATAAATTTTTCATTGAATTTATGGTATCTCAGAAACTATACAAGATAGAGCAAAATTTCATGAGGACTTTTTTGTAGGAAATTTAATTTCCTACAAAAAAGGTCCCTAGTAATTCCATCGTATCTCTCATATTTATCGAAATATTTATGAAAAATAAAAATTCCTAAAATTTTCAACAAATCGTCGACTAATCTCGTTTTACCGCTTAATTACAGCGATGATTCATAAATTTTTTTTTTTTATTGATAAATCGATAATACAGCTGTGTATTAAGTAACTATAAGAGAGAAAGAGTGATTGTTAGCCACGTGGCAATAAATTCGAGTGAGAGATAAGAAAAAGAGCGTGAGCTGCACGATGAGATCGATGAAGCTGGAATCGCAGGGGGCGGCCAGCAGAGGAGGAATACACGCGGGTTGTGCTGCCGAAAGATAGTTTCTCACGAGACAGACAACGGTGCCATGGTCGCGTCCGCCAACATTAATCTTCATCCTCTTGTATTTGTCTTGTCGCGTTCACGCAAGCTCACTCCCTCCTTCCCTCCCTCTTTCTCTCTCTCTCTCTTTCTCTCGCTTTGCTCTGCTCGAGTGTACTTCGGGCACGGGGATCTCGCCTTATTAATCTCGTTGCCGCTGCGCCGAAGATAACATCATCTCAGGGACTATATACTAATGCGAAACGCTCTCAATAGAGCACAAACAAGCATATACATGCATGAAAAGATTTCTTTACGCACATACTCTCATATTGTATGCAACTTTTAATTTTTTTAAAAGAAAAATAATTAACTTTGAAAGGTTACAGTTACAGTAATTAAAGAAACAAGAGTCTTTTAGGCTCTTGAAATATAAATTTTACATATAACTGTATATGTATATATACGAGTTTTGCATGGGGATAAAAGTGAATAATTCAAGTAAAAGTCATGGGCAATAGTTTAAATGAGAGTCAGCCTGGTTTCATCTCGTTAAACGCTCGCTTTTGTATCGTCACCCCTCAACCCTCTGTAGTGTATCTAGATACTGCGCTTTTACCTCGTTATAGCCTCGAGGAATTTTTTTTTGCCATTTTTTTTTTAATTAAAAAAAAATTTTTTTTTCCGTTTTTTTAATCCGTCTGCATGTAAATAATTTCGCGGTGCATATATGAAACACCGAGGATACACGATTGCCTAATGGTTTGTTCGAGTGTTAATTGACGGACGTGTTTCATCAGGAATGATAAATTAGAATCTGTTCAGAGAATAAAAATAAATAAACGTATATGAAGAGGAGAAGAGAGATGTAGACAGCTCGATTTATCTTCTGTTTCATTGGCGGCGTATCGAGCTGCCAATCGTGTTGCGGTTCATTGAGACGTAGAGTCGGTACGCCAAACGCGTCGTCATGAACGGTGAGCTAGTGATGGAATAAGTGTATATACCTATATATTGAAGAAGCCACAGCCAGTATGAGGTTTTACTGATCGACTAAAAGTTCTCAGGAGAGCCGTTGGAAGCCATTGAAATTCGATGAAGATTACTAACTTTAAATGTAAAAATACTGTATGGAGAACCTGTATGTATGTATATATATATA
>JABSMT010000077.1:0-10963 GCA_018902335.1 Eumacrocentrus americanus | reverse complement strand
GATAAATGCCATTTATAAAATTGATCACAATCTGAAGATTATGGGAGACAGGATAAAAAAATTGCCTAGAATCGATTTCGTAGAGAATTCGTAGAGTATTCGTTAAGAATATTAAAGATGGAAAATTATGTTAAAAACTTTAAAATTCTTTTCATTTGTTTAGTACATAAGGTGAAGAAAAGTCTAGGACAAGTTCACCTGTCGATTAAAACTTCAATTTATTATATCTCCTAAACTATCCGAGACACGACTAAAATGCCTAAAGCCAATCTTGTAAATAATTCAATTTCCTACAGCATTGTTCCTATGCAATTTTATCGTATCTCCAATAGTTTCTAACATATCCAGAAAAATGTAAATGAACTAAAATGGTTCAACATTCTTATTGACGTCTAAAAATTCTAGTAGCTTCTCAAATCATTCCTGAAGCCTCAAAATATCGTAAGATGTCTCACAAAACCTTCTAAGAATCGCATAAACAATTTTAACAGCTTCAAAAGATCTATGCAAGCAACAAAAAATTAAAGAAAATCAAACTTAAATCACCTGGAAGTGTCCACAAAGCAGCAAAAGACCGTCTGACAGCCTCCAAATCCACACTGGTATCATCAGGATGAGGAACAGTTGGCGAAGGATCACTAGAATCCACGTCTTTGTCCTCGCCCTGAAGTGACCTGACAGCTTCCTTGCTCAAATCGCCTGGTGGACGAAGTAAAGCAACTGGAGCACGATCGAGCAGTGCAGCCAATGGTGAATCACTCTTTTCCACCCTCTGAAAGCTTCGACTGAGTGCTTCAGCGGATGAAAACACCTCGCCAAGAGTCCTGATTAGCAGGGAATAAGATCCTTCAGCCTTGCAACGAGCAATAATATCGAGAAGCTTGGCTTCAGTCAGATAGGGAACTTGTTTTCCTGGAAAAAAAGTCAAATATTACTTCCTCCATCGATCAATTAACATCACTAGACAATAATTGAGGCTTGACGAGGAGTTGAGAGTCAATTTTATTGGACTTGTAGTAGGTTTGGGGGATATACAATGGACTGGAGGGCAGGAATCATGAAAAAATGTTATTGGAATTGTCGCTTCGACTCTAAATATCTGAGATACAGGGCAAGCACGATCAATTCTGCAACTGCATCACGTTCTGTGGAATCCTGGGCAGGTTCTGTCAACTTGACACGCTTGGCCAGAGGTTTTCGAGACGTTTTACGTCCAATTATCGACTTTTTTCGTTTGTTTCCAGCCTTTGTCTTGGGTTTTCTCGAGATTTTCCGTTTTTTCTTGGGCAAACTCACGTCGTAAGTGTCTAAAATCTTCTGGAAACTGTCAGAATCAACAACAGAGATTGACGAGTATGCGGAGGACTCGTCAGAGGAGTCTTCCATCTCTTGAGAAACATCAGTTCCACTGCTAGACTCACTTTCCACGTCTTTTCCGCACTGATTGCACTGGATTCGTGGTTTTTTACGTGGTCTGCTTGGCCTAGGCTTCGACTTGACCATGTTCCAGTCACTTCTCGTGCTTGTCTGGATCGCAGAGAATTTTTTCGACGTAGAATCACGCTCAGGAGGGACTTCTGGTGGTGATGGTAAGGTGGAATGGGTTTTTGAGGGCTTAGATGTTGGTGTACCTTCGACTGAACACGTGGGATTCATGCTCTTTGGTGGTAGACTCTTTGCCAGTGATGCTGGACCAGATTCCAATGATGTCCTGGGGATTTTGTTGGGCTGCGTACCGTCACACAGACGTGCTTCCTGTGAGAATAACTGGATTGCCTGGGCTGCTGCCTGATTTGGCGTGAGATTCGTAACCTAGTCAGTTCAATTCAAATTAATTTAATTCATGCAATAGCATCAATCTAAGTTGAAGCTTTCTAATCACTTTTAAACACTAAAAGCCCTGTAGAAAAATTCTAGAAGCTTCCTAAGACCCTCCAGAAGCTTTCCAGATAGTCGTAAGACATTTAGAATGTAAAAACAATGATAATTTAGTGCAATTAAAATTTTCTTAGACAAATATTTTTTATATCAATGATATCTCGAGAACTATAGGAGATAAGGTAAAAATACCTATGACGAATGTTGTAGAGAACTTAATTTTCTATAAAAACGTATATGTTTGACTATCATATCTCATATAGTTGCAGAGATATTTAGAAAACTACAGTCAAACTTTGATTTTGAGAGCAAATAATACAAAATATCTCCTCCAGAGGATTTTGAGGATAGTCTAGACATCTAATTCTACGCGTCTGAAGTTTCAGACTCGTAGAATGTTAAAAACAAATTATTTTTGTGTACTTCAAGCTCTGCTGGTCATCACAACATGTTAAAAATGATCCTAGTCATAGAATTATTTGTAAATGAAGATAAACAAGATTGAAAGGTTGTCAGGCATGTTGAATTACCTTGCCACTAGAAGCACAATTCTGATTGTCGCATTGTGGATTGCCACATCCATCAGTTAGCTGATAGAAATATCGCTCAATGAGTTTTTTGGCTGCTGCTCGCTTCATGTCACTGCAAGGGCTTTCAGCTCCTACCCTGCAATAAGCCAAAACATCTTATTATATACATACATACATACAATCAAAATCATTATAAATAAACCCTAGTCATTGCCCAACAGCCCAACGCCCAACGTGCCAACTAATTCAGCACAAAGAGGACAAAGAAAATCGTAAATCACGAAAACTCCCACTACATTCCCCTTATTTCAATTAAAAAAAAAACTGAAATAAGAATCTCTTCAGGACATGTATTGAGCTGGAAAGCACAAAAGTATAATGATAAAGCCACAAAATAGAGACAAAAATAAATTTTAAAGCTTCTAAACCCAGCAAATTCAAACTTAAAAGTATCTTAGACATCTTTTAGAGGTTAGGAAACATTAAATAGGGTATACCTGGATGCAAGATCGTCTCCAGGGTCCTCTTGGCCCTTTCCGTTCATAGATTCTGAATGACAGAAATTTTGTCGTGCCTTCTCAAGCAATCCAGAGTTGATTTGACTGACAATTGTTTATAGACTTTTTTGTGTCTCAAGCCCCCTCTCATACACAGACACAGCCACACACAGAACTTTACCGTGTGTCGCTGTACCTAGATTCTTTCGTCTTTGTTTTATTAATGCTTGTATTGTATATAGCCCTCGTGATGACTCCTGATCTTCAGAAATACGTTTCCCAGTGAATTTTGAGCTATGAAAAAGATGATTTGATGGCGATCTCGTCAAGAGGGAAGGGAAATTGATGTGGATATCTATATTGAGTGATTGTGTATAGTGTTTTATTGTCACTGAACACCAAGGAAAAATTGTTTTTCACAATCAGAACGAACCCAGAAGTACAGTTTTGTGGGTTAAGCTCATTGGCAATGGACACAACGAATCTTTTTGCATAAAAACACACACAAATTTTATTCCGTCGGACAATCACGCAGGCGCATGCTAAATTATTTCTTTTTTATTTATATATTCGCTCAATATAGAGCTTTCTTTTATCAATATTGGGCCAAACAAAACTTTATTTTATCGATAGCGGGGCTTTATTTATCGACATTAGTTTCCATAGTCCGCTATTTTATCGAGATAGAAGCCCATAGAACTTTGTTTTATTGAGTTTTTACTCTCAAGAGCTTTTTTTTAGGTTAGACACAACAAAATACATGTTTATAATCCTTACCGAGTTGTATCTACAAAGGAAGGAAACTATTTGGCTGAATTATTTCAATGTTTCACCATAAAAACTCTCCAAATGGTGTCAATTGGTCCAGAAGACCTGCCAAATGTTAATTCTTCATAAAAATCGTGAACGTATTCCTGGTAATAAAATAACATCTAATTAGTGCTGTACTATAAGAAAAATGGAATCACCAAAAAGAATCGTTCTATTGAGCACCATCATTGGTCTCTTTGGCATCATTCTTATCACTCTGTGGAAGAACATGCTATGGATGTATTTCTACATTGTCTTAACTGGATCCTGCTGCTTGATTGGACCTCTGACAATAGTTCTGGTGCACATAGCCCTGTCTCCAAAGCATCAGACCGGTTCAGGCACCTGCAAGACAATAGCAGAGCTGGATGCATTCAGGACAATGTTAATGGTCAGTAAACCAAGCTACTCAAACAGTTTCCTAACCTATCTAACAAGATATCTTCTGAAATTTTAGAAAGGCTATGAGCCAAAATCGTCATCTAGTCGAAAAGCAAGCAGATATCCCGTGATATTCAGTCGCCCAGTCGATGGAGCCCTTCAGAACCTTCTAGACCTCGCATTTCGTGACTTTGTCGGCATTTGGCTCGACGATTTGTCTTTCTGCTCAGTCCAACAGACAGAAACAATGAAACAAGACGTATGGGGAGCAATTCAATGTCTCCATGATCGTCTTTCAAGAGTTGATCACACGAAACTCGTGGCCTGTAGCATCGTGAACAAGGTGACATTCCACCTGGAGAAGATTAGAATAGCTCAAGCAGCTGCTTCTGAAGGCGAAGACCCAGTTTTCATCCTGTCATCACACCTAATGTCACGAGGAGCTGAATTAGACTATCTTAGACGAGTCAGTGAGCTCTTAATGACGTTTTTCTTGCCAACAAGCTACTCTTTGTTCCCAGCTAAGTATCTACTACGTGAAACAATCACTTGTAAGATTCTAAAGCCAGCCATTGACTTGATAACAGACCCTGACTACATAAATCAGAAGATTCTGCTTTATATCGAGCAACAACAGCTCGCTGAGGCCATGCACCGAAAGACCTACGAGTATGCCGAGTCCTTCGAGGACTTTATCCGTATGATAAAGAGCTCAAGAGACTTGGAGGTTCTCAAGCACATCCGTTACAATATTGTAACAGAAATCATGCAAGCTACAACCATACAAAATGTCAAAAGAGCCCAAGGACTGGACTCAGAGAGCCATGCCTTCGGCAAGTCAGATCAGGTTCAAGCAAAGAAGCTAAAGAGATATATAAGCCAACTGACTTATGCGAAGAACACATGCGAATGTCATATGCAATCGCTGGGCTGGGATGGTTACCCTATTCAAGAGAAAGATCTCAGGAATTCAACTGCCTTAGACAATCGTGTTCTTCCACTACAAGCAGTACTAGACAACTTGACAGGACGAAGGTATCTCTCGCAATTCCTGGAGCAGGTTGCTAGTCAAGGTTTGCTCGGCTACTGGGCAGCAGTCCAGGAATTGCGAAGTGCTGAGAGGTCCAATTGGCATCAATTGGGAGCGGAAATTTTTTATACTTACATTAGATCCCCAACAGCTGAAATTAAGGTCGACAAAAATATTAGAAAAAGAATGGAAAGCTTTCTGCTAGGTGATAAAGGTCCTGATGTGTTTTATCAGGTCCAGGAGGATGTTGTTAAGACGCTCGAGGAGAAGTATTACCCTTCGTTTCTTGTTAGTGATCAGTACCGGAAGATGCAGGAGGCTTTGTTGAGCGAACGTGCTGAAGGCTTGGCTGACGATCGTCAGTCGGTTGAGGGCACAATGTCTGAGACAACGTCCCTGTTAGTGGGCGAACACTCGAACTATGCTCGTAGCAAGCTTGACCAGCTGCAGGAGAAGCTGAACAACAAGATGCAGGCTCTTCAGGCTTTAAAATCGTCTTTAAAACCTGAAAGTCGTGTACTAAGCATCCTGGCGAAGGAAGTTGAGTGGCTACAGGGTGAAAAGAGACAATTGGAGGCGCATCTGACTCATACCGAGATGTGGGCTGAGCATTTGGGTCGGTGGAGAGCTGATGTACAGAGTGCTGAAACACCAGACAATGGTGATCCACCACAATTTATTCTTGTTGTGCATATGGCAGAGGAAGAGGGCAATGCTGAGGGTATCTCAACAGGCTGGGTGGTCTTCAGAAAGCTTCCGGAGTTCCAGGAGCTTCACAGGAAGCTCCGGCAATTGTGTTCCCATGTGAAAAGCCTTGAATTACCTTCACAGCCACTGAAATTCTTTGGGAAAACAGATAGGAATTCGTTAGACAAAGCTAAACTGCAGATTCAAAAGTATTTGAATTTTGTGTTGGAGGATGAAAGGCTTAATCAGAGTGAAGCACTCTACGGATTCCTCAGTCCTAGTTCAGAACATCTTAAACATACTGCACCATCGCCCAAGAAGTCTAGATTCTCCTTGTCGACGTTGTTCAAGACAAATTCTGGCAATGGAAGTGGGGACTCCCGGGATAAGGATGACGATGAGGATTATTCTTTGCTTTTGGATGACAATGATCAGTCAGGGCGCTCTATTACCGACGGATTAGTTGGATCGGGCAAGGACGCTATTGCCGAGTCACTTTATACGCTTCTAGGGGAAGTGTTTGACCTTCGTGGAGTCTTCAGGTGGCTCAGGAGGTCCTTAATTACATTCGTTCAGATGACTTATGGACGAACGATTAATAGGTACGACTTCATTGGTATTTTTTAGGTGAACTTTCTGGCTATAAATTGATTTTCTTGCAGACAAGTCAGGGAAACTGTTGCCTGGGTCTTCTCTGAGCCCATGCTGCACTATTATATTCAATTGTTTACTAAATCCTGGTGGCCTAATGGTCAAATTGCAACGAATTCCGTTGTCAAAACTGACGAAGAGAAGCTTAAGACACGTGGCGAAGCTCGAAGACAATTTCTCAGTAATTTACCGGAGATTCTGGCGAGTCTTGTTGGGGCTCAGAGTGCTCAGAGGGGGGCTACTAAGGTTTTTGATACCTTACAGAATGTTAATCTTAATAAACAACTTTTCTACGTGAGTATAGTACTCAGTAACAGGAGGAGAACTTAAGGCGTTTCGAGGGTTAAAAAAAATGTCCCAAAAAACAGCAAAATTTTGCGTCATGAATTTTCCACAGTCAATATGTATGAAAATATTTAAAAAAGAATATTGGTTGAAGTCGTGGCTAGCCAAAGAAACGTGATATGAGCGCGATTTATTAACAGAAAGTAATTTTAAAAATTATTGAAACTTGCAATATGGTAATATGGACATTAATCGGATTTGACAGATCAATTGTTGTCTTCATCTCGCAAGTTTAAATATTTTTAAAAATTACTTTGTGCAAATAAATCACGCTCAAATCACTTCATTTGCGAGTCACGCATTTAACGAACATTTTTGTATGCAATTTTTTTATATTTTGAGCTCTCTACATCAAGAGTCCATGGCGCACACTTGGCACACTTTTCAAGCAATTTTTTTACCGCTTAACGCGCCTTAAATGAAGAATTTGAAGGGGAACTAATGTTATTTCACTTATCTTTCAGGATATCTTTGAAGTTCTCATGTATGAAGTGTTTCCAGAGTTACAGCTAAAGTGATTTTGAAGGTTTCGTAGAGAAGAAATGCAGGGATTTGTGCTAATTTTCGTGTTTTCATGGATTGTGTATTTTTGTGAACATATGTGTTTAATAGTTTTTTGGCGGAGATTATTGCATTCAGTATTAATTTTAAATGTTAATAAAGACCAAAGATAATGTCTCTCGAGCTGAGTGGATGAATCATTGGATATAGAAGATAATATTGCAGACTTCGGTGCTTTATTCTTGCTTTTCTGTGTCTAATTCTTTCGAAAAACTACAGTTAAAGCGAAATAAGTTGATAAAACAATTAGAAGGACGCGGATGGATTGAGAAAAGGAGTTGCAAAGTAAAGAATACTTTTATGAATATTGCTATTAGTCTTAAATTAAAGTAACAAGAGATCTTTTCTTTTATAAACGAAATATTGCCGTAGCTGTTCGAGGCAGCCTGGGGCACACACGTTGGATTGCACACACATGTACAACAAGAGGGCAGATAAAAGCCCAAACACACACCATCACGGGTGGCCGCACTTGGTCACCTCGAAAATACTATCTCCGGACAAAATTCCTGGAAAATATAATAACTTTAGAAAAAATATCTCCCAGACATAATAACTTTATATAATGACTTGGGAAACAATATTCTTGAGGAAGTTACAGGTATTTCTCCAATTGTACGGATAGTTGAGCAATTAATTTTTTAGGGAACAAGCGATTGTACTTGACGGGTGACTTATTTGTATACTGTACGGTTTCATTTGGTGGTGTATACATATAATGACTGCGACAGATGATTACTCATCGAGGGCTCCGTGTTTCAAAGTCTGTGTAGGTATATGTATATGCTGTGAATTATTTATTCTGGGATGATTTTTGTTAAAGTAATTATTTTCTATGTAATATTGTAGAGGGGATTATTCTTCGAGTTATTTGGCCCAAGTGATTTTGTCCCGAGATACCATTTCCGAGGTGATTAAGTGAGGGATTCCTATCAAGAAGCGTTCAAACGCTATTCCTCAATCTAAATGTAATAATCCATAATACATTTAGATTAAGGAATAGGTGTATTCTGAGTATATATTGTGATATACGTTTGATGTCTCAATATATGAAAAAAGATGTAAAATGACAGATAGAAATTATATATTCATCATTGGTTAATGTCAATAGACAGATATAATGGAGTTGTTTGAACTTATTCTGTAGACCTATATATCCAATTGTTGGTTCCATGACTTATTTTCCAGCGACATTTGTTCCATTAAAAAAATTTCCGCCAACCAATTCATCCATAGTAATTTTCCCAAAACCATTTTTACTTTTATTCACTTTAGTGAAAAAGAAAAGTATTGTATTAGGCTGAAAAGTGACTTTCTCCGATTTTGATCCAATTTGACTTTCGAGTCGTCCAACATGTTAGATTTATGCTCCTGAACAAATGTCTGTCTGTCTGTCGGTCTGTGTGTCGTTGCAGAATAAACTCCCGTTATGATCTGACGAACGGCTCGATAGAAAAATTTGAAATTTTGCAGAAAGTTACCTTCGATACCAAGGATTAAAAATTGCTATTTGTAATTTCATTTTGACTTTCGGTTTGGCGGAAAAAAAATCATGTTTGAAATTTTTTTCTTAAAAATTCATGAAAAAAATTGAAATTTGCCAATATTGAAATAATAGTCAGTCTAATTGATAACAAGTTGTTGTAACAACTAATTCGGCAGTGTGTATCATTTTTTGTGAAGGTATAACAATTGTTATATAGTCCTTGCTGGAATCTCTGCAGGGCGCTCCCCTGCATGATGTGGTCACGGTTCTTGCTCCGTGATAATTATTATTTTCCTGGACCTTCAATTTTGTACACTGATGCTCTATCCAACTGAGCTACTGGCGATCACATCTTTTCTATTTTTCAATTTCAGTCATATTCATTCATAATACTTACCTATACCTCTTAATTTTGGGATGGGACTTTTTATAGCGTTCCACGCATCTCAGGGAAAATTTGGATAGGATATTATTGGACAAGGTAGGATAGGAGAAGGATATTCTCGATATTAGTTTGCAAGAAATTCGAGAAAAAATTAATAGGCTCGGACCAGGAATTGAACCCGGATCCCCTGCAGGGCGATGGAGGAGCGAATGGTGAATTAATGAACCAGATGAGTAATGTGAAGATTCATGATGATAGCAATGGACATGAGGATGATGGAAAAGTTGGAGTAGTCGAGCGACTCGCGAAACATTTGGATTTTACACCTGACAGTCCATTGTTTAAACAAAGTCGGCAAAGTTCAAAATTGCGAGCAGTGCTCGACCTCACCAAAAAAAATTATAAAGAGAGAAAAAGTTGTTGTTGTAACCGAATGGATACCCCACCTACAAATAGTGGCAGAATACCTAAAATATATAAGAGGGGCAACATATAGTATTATTACAAATGCAGTCAAGCATCGTCAGGACATCATTGATACGTTCAATACCCCAAACACAGACCCACGCATTCTCTTGCTGTCTCTCATTGATGGTGATGTGGAACTGAATCTCGTAGGAGCCAACCACCTGATGCTTATCAATATACATTGGAATCCTCAGCTTGAATCGCAGGCTCAAAATTGTATTTATCGTTTATTTTATTTTATTTTATTGAATAGTAGGCTCAACAGTCAAATGACCAATAACGGAACCACGGAATACAAAACATAGTGTTAACAATAGTTCCTCAGATAGAGAGATATCAACATAAGAAAATTTTGAACATTTTTTTTCCGACAAACCAAAAGTCAAAAAAATCACAAATAGCAACTATTCATCGTAAAGATTTTTACTATATGAATTCATATTTTCAGAGTCTCTAAAACTAATTGAAAACATTTTACGTACAAGACACATTAAAATCATTGCTTCCGTAATTAATATAATTAATAAAATCGGACCATTGCTCCCCCCAGACACGTAAAGCCTTCTCTCTCTGATCTTCATTCATGCTACTATAAATAATAGAGTTATTAGCTAGCTGCTTGAGTGCTCTAATATCAGCCTTCTTCGACATCATGCCTATAAAAGCTTCATAGAAATCAAAACTGAGAGCTTTCGATCCCCAGTATCCTGGATCATCGTTAGAAATGACAACAGGAAAGCCTTCAGCAAAAAGGACACTGGCAGGATGATTACGAAGATCTTGTACCAGTCGCAGGACTTGATTCGAGATTGGACAGATCTCCACAGCAATATTTTTCTTCTTCATCAGCTCTAGAACCTTTGGATGCTTGAGGAGAGCATAGCCATGACCAATTCGCTGTGCATTGAGCAGAACTGCATCAATTAAATTCTCGTCTGTGCTCAGACCATACCAGTCAGTCTCTCCAGCATGAAAGAATGTCCCCACTTCATTAACAATTGATTTAAGCTTGTCTGCATACATATGCAACGGCATGCCTTTGTCTTCCTGACCCACGAGGTCAATTCCAGCGAAGAAATCAGGGAAGGACTTGCGCATTTCAACTGCCTGCTTCACGTAGTTGTCCATCTCTTCAGAGGTCATTACTCTGATAGGCGCAAAAATTATCTTGGTGCCAATAAAGTCTGGATAATCTTGTATGAATCTAAAAGAAATTAAAATTATTCGTTTCATAAGTAAAATATATTATTTAAA
>JABSMT010000066.1:0-10968 GCA_018902335.1 Eumacrocentrus americanus | reverse complement strand
ACTAATAGTCCAACTGATTAATTAACACAATTTTTAGTGACCTGAATGAGGCATCCTTGCTTTGGAATCTCAAAATCCGATATGACAAGGAGCTCATATATGTAAGTAATAAAACGAAATTCCTTTATATATGTAAATGATAAATATTTTTCCTCTATCTAACCGGTTTCATTTTTAAAATCCCAGACGTACACGGGCAGTATTCTTGTCGCCGTGAATCCCTATAAAATGTTCGACATTTATGGCTTGGACCAAGTTAAATTATACGAGGGAAGAATTCTTGGAACGTTACCACCGTGAGTTCAAGGAGACAAAAATAACACAACTTCATTATCCAACTTTAAAGTTCATCAATACATTTTTTTATCTCTCCTAATTAATAGGCATCTCTTTGCTGTGGGTTCTTCAGCCTACAGCCAAGTGTCAGCAGCCAATAATGCCACTGCAAATCAAGTGGTTGTAATTTCTGGCGAGTCTGGATCTGGCAAGACAGAATCCACAAAACTGGTGATGCAGTATCTTGCTGCAGTGAATCGAGCACCAAGTAATCTTGTGACTGAACAAATTCTCGAGGCCGCTCCACTCCTAGAGAGCTTTGGTAATGCCAAGACCCCGCGAAACGACAACAGCAGTCGCTTTGGAAAATACCTAGAGGTCCATTTCAGAGAGTGAGTGATTTATTGGACAATAAATTGAATTTATCGATGGCTATGTTCCTCTCATGTCGAACGTTTCTTGCAGCGGAGTAATAGTCGGTGGACGAGTGACGCAGTATCTCTTGGAGAAGAGCAGAATAGTGACTCAAGCCTCTGACGAGAGAAACTACCATGTCTTCTACGAGCTTCTCGCTGGCCTTGATCAGCAACTGAGAGACAAGTACGGTCTCCTCACGCCAGACAAGTATTTCTACCTCAATCAGGTAAGCTTCGAGTCTAGTACCTTGTTAAAAAAATTTTTAATACAAAAGAAAAGATCTGAAATGTGACGACTAAAAAAAATTTGTAGGGTGGAAGCTGTGAGATTGATGGGAAAAACGACACTCAGGACTTTAAAGCACTTTTGTCTGCTATGCAAGTCCTTGGCTTCACTTCTGAAGAGCAGGACACGATCTTCAGGATCTTGGCGAGTGTCCTCCACCTGGGGAACGTGTATTTTCATAGAAAACAAATGCGACACGGACAGGAAGGAGTTGAAGTAGGTTCAGATGCTGAGATTCGTTGGGCTGCTCATCTTCTTCAAATCAATGCTGATGGGATCATTCGAGCACTTACTACAAAGACTACGGTTTGTTTTGAAAGTCTATTTGACTATGCATTAGTTAGCATTTGCTGATAAGAGTATTATTCTTCTTAGGAAGCCAGAAATGAGAGAGTACTAACAGCTTTAAACATCGATCAGGCTTTGGATGCGAGAGATGCATTCGCTAAAGCACTCTACAGCTCACTATTTTCCTGGCTCGTTGCGCGTGTTAATCATATCGTCTACAAGGGAACGAAACAAACGTCAGCTATATCAATTCTCGATATTTTTGGCTTTGAAAATTTCGCTGAGAACAGTTTCGAGCAGCTGTGCATCAATTATGCTAATGAGAATCTTCACTTTTACTTCAATAAACATATATTTAAATTGGAACAGCAGGAGTATGCTAAAGAGAAGATCGATTGGACTACAATTAATTATACTGTAAGTATATAGAGGAAATGTTTCTTGTGTTTATGAAAAGATAAGATATAAACAGCACACATTATATTTCTTTTAGGACAATCTTCCAGTAATTCATTTGATTGCAAAGAAACCAGTAGGCATTCTTCACCTTTTAGACGACGAAAGCAACTTTCCAAAGGCCAGTGACCTTTCATTCCTCGAGAAGTGCCACTACAATCACGCTCTGAGTGAACTTTACTCGAGGCCACGAATGAATTCAGCTGAATTTGCGATCAAGCACTATGCAGGGCAGGTTTGGTACAACGTGGATGGTTTCCTGGACAAGAATCGAGACACTCTGAGGCCAGATGTGGTGGAGCTACTCATCAGCAGCAAGATCCAGATGGTCAGTAAGATGTTTCAGCACGTGAGGTCAGCTCATGAGGCAAATAAAACTGTGAATAAGCCAAATGGAAGATTTGTCACGATGAAACCGAGAACACCAACAGTGTCAGCACGTTTCCACGACAGTCTCCAGCAACTACTCGAGTCTATGTCTCAATGCAATCCCTGGTTCGTGCGTTGTATCAAGCCAAACAACGACAAGTCCCCAATGAAATTTGACATGCCCTGCGTCCTGGAGCAGCTTCGTTACACAGGAATGTTGGAGACGATTCGCATTCGAAAGACCGGTTATCCAGTGCGACTACTCTTTGGTCACTTTGTCGATCGATATCGTTACTTGATATCCACGCGTTTGCCCAGAGGCGCACCGAATAAGGAACTCTGTCGCATAATCTTGGATAAGGCTGCACCAGCAGACGCTCACGATCAGTACCAATTAGGCCTGACCAGAGTCTTCCTACGGGAGTCACTCGAGAGAAACCTGGAGTATAACAGGGCGTTGATACTCGAACGTGCTGCCATAACCGTACAGAGGTAAAATGAATTTTATCGTACTATATTTACATCCTTCATTCTTTAGCATCTTTCACGATAATTTTACGACCATCATTATTTTAATCTCACAGGTATACAAGAGGCTTCCTGGCACGTCGAAGATTCCTAAACATCTCTCGCAGCACTGTGCTACTTCAGGCAGTCTATCGTGGTTATCGAGAGAGGACAAAGTTCCAGGCATTGAAAAGAGGTGTTATAATGGCACAAAAATTGTATAGAGGCAAGAGGGATAGAGAGAGCTTCAAAGTATTGAAGGAAGAAATGGCTAAACGAGCTGAACTTGAGCGAGCTAGTCGAGAACGAGCTAAAGCTAAGCAGCAAAGAGAAGAACAAGAAAGATCATCCAGGGCAGTTGCTGGCGTTAATCATTTGGAAATTCCTGCAGAATTGGCCTTCATTTACAGTAAACTTGATGATTGGCAGCCTGTGCACACAGAAAGGAATCTTTTGAAGGTAGTGGGTACTGTAGTACCCTTGCCAATTAATTATACGCTGCCCCCAGACATCGATCAACACCAATTCTCCAAATTCACGAATATCTACTTCAAGAGTCACATCTTTGGCATGAAACGCGAGCCGATAAAGACTCCATTCTTGGCGAAATCACGTGACCAAGATTACACAGATTCACTGATGATATTCAAGTTGATCTTGAGATTTATGAATGAAAATAATCTCAGTGGCAAGCGAGAGCAAGCCTTGGGTGACTACATTGTCAACAAAGGCATTGTAAATGAGAAGCTGAGAGACGAAGTTCTTTGTCAGCTTGCAAATCAAACGTGGAAGAATGAGAATGATGCAAATAAGGAACGAGGATGGCTGCTGTTAGCCAATTGTTTGTCTGCCTTTCAACCTAGCCCAGTACTCTTCAAGTATTTCTTAAAGTACGTAGACGTAGAATTGAAATAATATTTCAAACGTTATTAGGAGTGAATTATAATTGATATCATGATTATTTTTATCAGATACGTTTCGGATCACGCTTACGATGGTTACAAGGCCTTCTGCCAGCGAAAACTTCTTCAAGGCGAACGTACAGTACTAAGAATCATGAATAACAATCAATTATCAGCTCATCACGTGCCCAGAAATTATCCTCCATGTGTGCTGGAGTGGAGGGCTAACAGAAATCGAGTAAATATGGCTCTCACCGTTGGATTTTACGATGGTAAGTAATTTCTTTACCTATAAATAGAGAAAAAAAAATTAACAAAAGAATTTGTTTATTTCCTAGGCGAGACAACAACTTGTGCAATTGATTCCTGGACAACGTGTGAAGAACTAGCGAATCTTGCTATTCAAAATCATGGTGTGGAAAATTCTGGATGGACTATTACCCTCTGGAATCAGGTGGATGGTCCGGACGCAATCGTTACCGAGACAAATGGCTTCGATTACGTCCTCGACCTAATTTCTGAAATGGAATTGGCTCCAGCATTCCCTGCAGCAAAGCACATGTTCCTTGAACAACGAAAGAACAGCTTCCCGCCAATTAAAAAGAGAGAGGTAAGCCCCACACACATATTTACCGTTACTGGTGAGAGTCGTTGTTGTGTGTGTATTAGCATTGTTAATAAGCGAAAATGAGAATGCGAGCGTGTGAAAATTCGTCGTCATAATGTTTGATTCTTTCAGCACATTCAAGTCATTCGTGAACTGGAGCAAGACATAGATATACCACTGCCGGTGCCAGTACTGAAGACCTTCCAACCGCTAGAGAGAAAACCAGTGCCGAAGGTGGTTGATAAGCCGGTCGAACCGGAAATTCAGTTGCCCAGACGACCTGCAGTACCACCACCTCAACCACCAGTTGTAAAATCACCTGTTAGTTATTTTTTTTGTACTTTAACGTCAACAATTACTTTTTTTCCTTAGTTTTATCTATTTACAATTTTTTTCTTATTCCTTATAGACGAGAAAGCAATCCCACGAGCCAGTTCTAGAGTCTTCCGGAGAAATAGGCCTGTCCAGACAATCGGCCTTGAACGATCGTTATTTCGAAAAGGAGAAGCAGCGCAGTAGAAGTCTCGACAATCTCCTTCAACCAGAAGTCGTTCCATCGCCGAGTAAACTGGCCAATTTAGGACTATCGTCATCGAAGCTCAACGAGCGTTATCACAGTCTAGAGAGGATTGGCGAGGTATCCGCAGTCACCAACGCCGAGTACATGAATCGTTCCGAGGTGTCTCAAGAGAGGAAATACAGCAGAATTGGTAGAAGCACTGAGCCCAATATCGTAGAGGAAGAAGATTTGACAATTGACTTTGAATATCCCGATATTCAGTCAGTGAGTCAAACAGGAAGATCTGAGGACGACAAGAACAGCTACATAAGATCGCAGACACGATTTATTAAGTCTCAATATCCTGGAAAGCGAGCACTGCCTGGCAGTCAGTCTAGTCGAGCCTACATCGAGAAGAGCGAGTACGGAGTGAAGTCTTCAGCGATGTCAGACACCAGTGAAGCACCGTCTTTAGCTTCCCACGTGAGACGGGTCAGAGTACCAAGTCAAGCATCAGACGTGGACCAATTTCTGGACGAATTATTTATGCCAGTGCTCGATGGAAACCTGGATGAGCTATCTGACGCGAGAAGTCTGGCTGCAAGCATCAAAGGAACGTCAAAAGAAAATAAATCGAAAAACCCAGAGACCTTAGAAGACTTTTTGGATGATTTAACTGATAATATTATACTGGAAGGATTGTCTTCTGTGGATTTATCAAAGACAATAAAGGGTGGAGGGAATATGGACATTCCAAATCAAAATACAGCATTCAACTTCAGCCCTTTATCACCTGGAATGATGTCTCCGCCAATGATGATGCCTATGTTCTCTCCTCCACCTCAACAAATGCCAAGTGGACAAAATCCCAGTCTCAACATGGGCTCTGGCTTCCTTCCAATTCCAATCTACAACATGCAGGGAATGAATTTGCCACAGTATCCGAATTCTCCACCAAGTCAGAATGCAGAAATGGTAACCTATCAGCAGAATCTGCAGAGAGCCTTCCTGCAGAGTGCCATGGCGCAGAATCTTCAGATCCAGCAGCAGCTCTTGGCACAGAATCAGGCATTCCAACAGTTGCTGGTGCAGAATGGTGCTCAGCAGCAGCCTCAATCCTTTGTGGAGACTGAGCAAACAAAACGTGCCATGACTTCTCAGTCGACACCGACTGGTCAACGCTTGGAAACAGTAACAGTCAAGGCCCAGGTCCACAGATCTCAGAGTCCGCCGAGAAAAGGTCTTGATCTCACCAGGAAAACGAGTGTAGAATATTCAGCAAGGAAGATCAGCGTTGAGAGAAAAATTTCTGCTACTCCAGAGTTGAAAAGAACGAGCTCAGGCAGAGGCAATATCCAGAATAACTTCACGAACGTGCTCAGTGAATTAAAAAACAGGAAAAGTAGCACCGAATGTACTCCTGCAATATCAAGCAATGGAAAAGGTGTCCCACCGCCGCCACCTTTGCCACCACCACTGGATGCCCATGATCCTTCAGAGTCGAGGCCCTTCCTGGACCCGTATGGACGTGCTAAGACTGTTCGAATTGGAAAATGGAGATGGCCACCACCGAGTGACTCAACCGAAGCACAAAACCAGGACAGTTTCACTGAATTCAAATTGCGACAGCATCAGCAGCAACGAAAAATCACTCCTCACTACCAGGAATACAATCAAGACGGTAGCAACATGAATGGGGAAAACCCAGTGGACTGGGAGGAATTTGAAATCGAAAATGTCATTACCTCAGAGTCGAAAATTGAAAATCACACCACGATCCAAACGACTATCACTTCCAAGCATGAGAATGGGCACAAAGATGATGGCGAGAAAAAGAAAAAGAAGTCAAAGTAATTATTTTTCTTGTGTCGAACGTCAGTCAATCAAAGAGGATTGATTAACAAATTTTTTTCTCTTGTCTTCAGATCTGGTTATGAAGTAGGGGCACAAAGGCCATCGCCAGGGAGCATAGGCAAGCTAAAACTCAGTTCGGAGATGCGACAACGCTTAGAGAAAGTCACAGCTACTCACAGTGTACGTTCGACAAAGACAACAGAGAAGCCTGCATTGCCACGCGAAGATGTAAAGGTCAATCGGCTCGAGGACAATCGAAAGCTTCTTCTCCAACAACAATTAGGTAATCACCTATTCATCAAAGGCATTAATTCGTTTCTTGCGATGAATTTTTTTTCTATACTCTTGCATGACTGCGGTTTTAGGAGGAAGATGGGACGACTATGCCTCAACTACAGCAGATGATACTCAAAGTGTAACCTCCAAGGGCACCACGGATATGATGACGCAGGCCCAAGTCGTGAGAACACAAATTGAAAGAATGGAGAGTCGACCTGTGCCTCCACCACCTCCCATCACACCTCCACAGCCTCCAAGCCCCAGAGGTGGCAGTGTTTACAGCAACAGGTACTCAAGCATGCAATTTAAACTTGTCGAGCAAGTTTTCAATTAGAAAAAAAAAATAATAAACGACAAAAATTCGATAGTGGCTGGTGTTATCTATTAATAATGTTTATTTAATTTTATTTCAGTCAATCAGGTGTGCCACAGCCGCGTTCTCCACCGGCGCCAGTGGAGCCTAAGAATCGGGACAGCTTCCGCATCTCACCGGACTCTGACACACACGATCATTTCTCTAAGAACCAGAATATGTTCAGCCAAAGTCGAGACCTATTCACGTCCCAGCAACATCTGCGCGAAGGTCAAGATCATCACAGAGAGGGGGAAAAGTCCAAGGACTATTATGGAAAGGACATTACAGACGTGGCAAGCTCAACCAGAGGAGACAGAAGTTCAGACTTTGACTCTCGTAGGGACTTAAACTCTGACATCTTCGACTCCAAGTACTCTAGAGACATGTTTGACAATTCCAAAAGAGATTCTTTTGGCATGGTGAGAGATTTATCACCAAAATCAAGGGACAGCTTTGGTTTACCATCGACTAGAGAATTCGGAGTTGTCCCCAACACACGAGAGTCTTTCGTTGTTGCAAGACAGAGCTACAAGAAGCTCGATCACGATATAGATAGACGTTCTAGCATAGCTTCCACTCATCAGACGGATAAATTAGAGAGGATTGAAATCGAGGAGTGGCCGGAATTTCTCAAACCAGTTCTGCCGCCAGCGGAAAAGCCAGAAATAGAGAAGGTTCAAGAAGTCATCGACACCAAACTGCATCCACCAACCTCGAATACACATTTCACGTACAATCGAGTGTCTTGGACACTCCGAGTTAAGAAAGAAGTCTTTGCGCCAAATGAAACCCTTGCAAGTCCCCTAGCTCTTCACTTGGTCTTTTGCCAAGTAGCCTATGATGTCCTGGCAACGTCAAGCATCAGAATCACCAAGGAGGAACGTCAAAATATGCTGAAACTCCTCGATAATTATGGAGTGACTCTGGACAATCTTCAGAGTACCCAGCACAAAATTACCATCAAGAAAAACGTAGTGGATATGGCGAAACAGTGGCCTTTGTACTTTGCCAGGATATTCCCTGTATCCGTAAGTTGTCTAGCTTGCAAAACCTCTATCAATCCAACACGACATTCTCCACCAATCAGTTATAATGCAATTTTAACTCTCAATGCAATTTTCCAGATTGGACCACAGCACCCAGAGGCACAGCACGTGGCAGTGTCCCACCATGGCTTGAGACTGATCAAGAGAACGTCAACAGGAGAATTAATAATCCTGGAGACTCTCCCACTGGAAGACATCGTTTCAGTGGGCTCCACGAGGGCCGGAGTATGCACCTTATCAATTTCCTCAGGTGTTCGACTTCCTCTGCACACAACTCGTGCTCCCCAGCTCGCAGAGATGATCAGCAACTACATCCGTGTGGTGAGTCACCTATATACTATATCATCATGACAATTTTTTTCTCCAGCCATCCAGCAACGTAAAATAAATCATTGGAGCATGTTGTTCGAACTAGCTATGATCTTACACCGCATTTCTACCCACTAATGCCTCGAGGTCGCAGCCAGAATGGTTCAAATAAAAATAATAAACTCCTTACGCAATCATGAGTTATTGCACGAGGCATATGAGACGTCGTGTCTGTCACTTAGAACGTATATGCATCATAGCTCTAAGTGGTAGTGTAAGCGACAACACACAGGCTCCTGTGGAAATTAACGCTGCGTGCCTTCATGAGCTATTTAGGTGCGGCAATACGACCTCAAGATGTCTTCTCCAAGAGACATTCTCGAATAAATTTGCCATCATATCCAGCAATACCACAATAATCGTCAGGAATAAAATTCAACTCACTTTCCAAAAGCGACCAGCAAGAAAATCACATAACACCTCATTCTCTCTTCTACCACGATCATTGGCAATGCATACACACATGCCAAGAGTGTCAATCGTCAATGACGAAATCCTTCCGACTGCATGCAGACGAGAAAAGGGCGGTGGCAAGACCGTTCATCCATGAAAATTACCCATACGAGCTCTCTTGCAATCCTCTACCACTACTATATACATCCTAACTGTTAAGATGCTCGCTCGTGCGTACTTTTGATGAATGATGGTAATCAACCCTGACGCGTATGCCACCGTGGTTGGTGTATCAACCCCCCCCTTGCACAATCAAGTGTCTTGCAACAAATAAAATGACAAAATAGGAATAAAGAAACGAAAAGAAAGAATGAACTAAGGCGGGACGAATGAAGGAGTGAAGAGTCCACCTATCTCGTCAACAGCCCGTGACCAATAGTCAGGTTGAAGTCGAAGGAACACGGACGTATATATTGCTCCCCTCGATTCGTTTAACCGTTACTTCCCATGAAGATCTCCCGACCTCTCGACCTCGATACTTGAAACGCCCGAAAATCATGCTAATTCATCGGCTTGTCGGATGTGTGTACCTACCAATGTCACACGCACCTGTAAAGCACCAAGCTTGATGATGTGTGAGGAGAAATCGAGGCGATTAGAAGAGTCGTATGTCTTATCTGGGACTCTCGTGCGAGCCAGAGAGGAGGACTCTATCGTAAAGCAGGCGAAGATGAAGTGAATGAAGAAAAAGAAAATGAAATAAGGAAAAGAACCAGCAGCACATATGACCACTCACTGGAAAGCCAATTTACACTATACTAGGCAACTCTTTACATGTTCCAATTGCGGATGCTTATCGATGCTGCTGGAATCTCTAGCATCTGTAGCACACCGTTCATCGTCCATCAACCATCAGATTGAGAGAAGAGACTGTGTGTTGCAGAGAGTAAGAGAGAGGAAAAAAATTAACGAATTTTAAACGTCTTGAAAATAATTTCCGGCCTCGTGCGCGATTCTTCTTCACTCGACGACGAGTACCCACTGACGACGGAAGATAATTAAACTCATTAAGGGGCGTTGATGAGAATGGACGTTTTAATTGCTGGATTTAGTATACACCTTTGTGCCAGTCAACGCAATGGTTTGTGGCTTTTCTTGAATTATAATCCAACAATTTTGTATATAAACGACTTTCGTATTACTATATTTATTCTCTAGAAATCGTCGTGCTGGATATATAATGGAGTCACTTGCGCGGCTTCCATTTGATGTGGATACTTGAAACACACACTTGGATTTATCGTTTTGTAGGAGAGAAATTCAATCTTTAGACTGAAAAAAAAAATTATAGATTCAATTATGCTAAAGTATGACTGGACTACAAATGTGTTAGTCAAGGTCAGTGGAGTTAAATGAAATAGAAAGATGAAGACACTTAGGATAACTGTGGTCAGTGCAGCTTTGTGTCTATGGAAAATATTCAATTTCTATATTCCAGCATATCTCTTCTAACTGAAGTTGAAAAACCTTTACTTCTTCTTGACTTACTATACAAGAGAACGGAAACCGCGTTTGAATTGTTAATACGACACCACAATCGTCCTCTATACATCGCCTAATGGCCCAAATTCCTTCTCGACTCACACATATGCTTTTCCTCTTTCTCTCTCACGTGTGTCTAATCTCTTATTTAAAACCTATAAATACCCACCAGTCATCTCCCATCAATTACAAACCCGGGAATTAATTTTTTTTATCACGACTTGGGTCCAGAGTTGAATTTCAACTTACCAGGCGTTCTAAAGTCTTTAGAGTTGACCGGTGGAATTGATGACCAGCTGAAACAAAAAGATAATTGTATATGTAGTACACACGTATGCAGGAGAACTTGGATGTAGGATTTTAATTTTTTTCCAATATATCGAACACTGTAGAAGATAAGATAATAAAACATATACATTTTTTGTAGGAAATTAGATTCTCTATAAAAAACGTATATGTTTTATTACCCTATCCTGCGTTGCTTTCGATACGCAAAATATAAATTATCATTAATGAAAAATCAT
>JABSMT010000055.1:0-10976 GCA_018902335.1 Eumacrocentrus americanus | reverse complement strand
TGCATTTTTGTCGTATCTCCCATTGTTTTCGAGATATAATCAATTTTGTAAAACATTTTAATGAAAAAGTTATCTCGATTTATCTCCTTTTTCCGCTTCGCTACTGAATTAATTAATAAATTAACAATAAATAACGGAATTCTTATTTGTCAAAGATAGAAATGCTACCAGGACTTACATGATATCGCCCAAAGGTAGAGTCCGATAGGAAGAGGACAACTACCAGAACGTGCCACATGATGATTGTCGTCTTGATACTCCTCGACTGCGAACTTCGGGCTTCTTCCTCGTGACTTAGAGGTGTTACTCCCTCCTGCTTCGATCTGAATACCCTCTCTCATCAGTCGCCTCAAGAAGTGTTGGAGGAATTGAATGGCAAGAAGAGAACGTAAGCAGAATGCAAGCAGAGGAAGTGAGAGACGAGAACTGATATGAAAAATTCTGAGGAGCGTGAAGGCTCTGGAAGACTCAACTCATCACCTCGTTCACTCCCTCTCCACACAAATACATCTGAGCTTTGATATCATTTCTTCTCGTCTTCGGATCTTCTTACCAAAGACATTGGCGTCATCGTGGACTCAATACGACGAAGAACGAGTCATCAGATTTTTATATTGATGTTTCGGTAGATTACTTGAATATGTTTTTGTATTTTATTTTGATGGATTAGTTGGATATCATTCTTAAATCAGTTTTAATCATTTTTGTATTGATTTTGATATCTTCTTCTCATAGACTTCAAGCTATTGATTATTGGCATCGATTTGTCCCCGGTCATTTCCCCCTTGATCGCCCTAATTATTTCTTCCAATTCATTAGCTGAAGACAACGAATTGGTTGTATATATCCGTAAGCATATGTGTGTACTTGCGAAATGCCTTCTCGACGATTTCAATTACAGAAATCGAGATCTCATTTCGAACGTATGTCTTCAATTAGATTAGGATTGAATAGACTCATTAATAGTTTTGTTTAAAGGTTTATTATTTATTAATTGACAAGATTGGTTCATGACTTGTAAAAAAAAAAAAAATTGGGAAATTCTTTCTCTAACTTATAGGCACTCTGGTGTATAAATGGCTTTATCGAAAGACTAAAGATACTCTACGAATAATTATTCAGTACTATTTACAAATCTATTTCTTTTTTATAATGTCTAAAAACTAATTTACAATTTTGGGAATGCTATTTACAACATGTGACTAGGACAGACATGAATGAAAAGAAAAAAAGATCTTTTTCTTCTCTTAGAAAATAAGTTTTAGCCTCTCCGAGCTGTTTATCATCTTTTTCTATACTTTAATTAATTGCTATTAGTACTACATTATTTTTATACCGTCGTTTCGCAACGCCAGTCGATAGATCTCCCGCGTCATGTCCACGTGCGCGATGATTTTTCGCTCCCGACTCGGTCGGTAAAATCGCAGCTCGATCATTTTAAAACTCCCCAGGAGAAGTCTTCGTGGTCGCGAAACGAGTCCGACTAGTTCACACTCGGCCTGTCGTCAATTTACGACCGACCATTATTTATAATTTTTATTTTCTCTATAATAAACGATGAGTGTCTTTACGTTTTTTTTTTCTTTACTTATACACTCAATAGCTGCTTCTTGAAGAGCACATTAATTCGTAAGAACCATTATTAAACCCGAAAAGCCACACAAATTTACACAACTAGCATATGTAAAAATGCTCTTTTCCTGCAGTTAATTAAACAACTAACAATGCACATAATTCGCAAATTAATTTCGTTCGTCAAAATTCAGAGACGAAAAAACAAAGGTTTACTCTTAAACTACTATCTGCTACATGGTCCCTATCAGGAAGATGCTTGGAATCTGTCGCGCAGAGAAGAAATCAAATTTCTTCGCAATAATAAAAGACAAAAAAAAGTCCCTGCGCACATGGAATTACCTATTCATTATTACTTTATAATCTTTTAAATGAATTTTGCCCTAAGCAATAGCGAGATTAAGAGTGATTCCACCAGGTCTGGAGAAGGCTGACGGTCGAGTGGGATCAGAGAAGTCAAAAGGGGCTGAAGAATTTTTTCCCGACGATAGACGACGTCCAGCAACATGTTCAGGATTCGGTGATATCACAGACGTCCTGATAACCATCCTTGAGAGATACTCACGACCCTCTCTGTCTGGTTCCACGATTTTCCGACGCTTTTCAGGCTCTTCTGTGTCCTGTTGAGGCGAGGGAATAGTTGAGATGGGCTGGCTCGACTTGGTGTGTCGTATGATCGTAGAGAAAGGTACTGGAGACGATGACAAAGTCTCTCTGGCAAGCCCTGAACGAGACACGATTACACTGGTAGGTGAAGACGTAGCTCCAGCTGGTACAGGTCTTTCTGCTGGTGAGGACGAGGTTGCCAGTGTCGTGGGTGGGTTGGCAACAGCTTCACTGGTGATCTCCTTTTTCTCTGAAACAGCTCGATGGTGGGCTCGCATACAAGAAGATTCTTCGTGTTTGTAGAGGTACGATTTGAGGGCAAAAGCCTTTCCACATCTCCCACAGATGTGTGGCTTCGTGTTGGAGTGAGTCTGGACGTGTGCTCGAAGGTTTGACTTGTCAGCGAAGGCCTTGTTGCAGATGGTGCACTTGAAAGGTTTTTCTCCTAGAAAAAAAAAGAACAAATTAATCTCTATGTTTGTTTAACAGTCACTTTGACATTGTGGGATTGAATGAATCATACCTGTATGAGTTCTAATGTGTCCCTGAAGAAGCCATGGTCTGGAGAAACATTTGCCACAGTAGTGACACTTGCACCCTTGATTGTGTGTTCTCACGTGCATACTGAAAGCTGGCATGCTGACGTAGACCTTGTCGCAGTGAGGACAACGTCTCGCCTTCTTGTCTCCCAGCGAACGATGTGTCTGCCTGTGTCTGGCCAAGTTCGACGACGTCGAGTACTTCTTGCCACATTCTGGACACTCATGGTCCTCAGTGTCATCAGTCTTCGATGCATCGGAGTGTCCCAAGGAGACTCTTCGTCCAGAACTAATAGACGACAGGGACTGATTACTAGTAGACAGTTTTCTGTCCTCCTCGGTGAGATGAGAAGACAAACAGTTGCGATTCCTGTCCTCCAAGATCTCACGTTCAGTTTCGATCCTCTCAAAGAATAATCTCGTTCTTTCTCGCAGGCTCAACACAGCCTCGTCGGCTGGTCGATGATTAGGTGGAGATTCTTCAGGCATCGCTCTGTACTTGTGCAGTTGCTCGACTGCAGGACTCCACTGGGGAGAGAGTGGACGATGGTAGAGAACATTGCTGGGATGAATCAGTGTTCCTGCTGCTGCAGCCAAGCTTACTTCTGCTAACTTCGTAAGGTTGTAAAGCTCTTCAGGACATTCCGAGGACGTTTCACTGCCGCAGTCACTAACACCATCGGATGTTGGCTGATTGGAGCTGTACTCAGGAATCCTGACACCTCTTTCTGGACTGAAGCCTGGAAAAAAATGAACAAATTTGTTAAATGTCTTGCAAACTTGAGGAATTCTTGAAAGGCATTTGGCGCTGAAGGAGAAAGCACTCATTCTCTCCGCGCAAAACGCCGGCTGTGCCGTTTTCGGGAAGAACGGAAATAGCGCGTGCCTGAGACAAGGAGGGGTTGATGGCATTCCGTCGCTCTGCGTCGGCCACCGTCACACATGACGCATGACTTTGCAATTCACAATGATGAGAATGAGTATAATGAATTTAAATAAAATAGTAAAAGCAAGTTACACCCACCCCTTCCAGCTTCCTCAAACTCTTCGGTACCATTGTACCTGCGATGAGTGATAAGGAAAGCTCGTGGCATTTTTAAATCTTCAATAACACATGCCACTATGTTGTTTATCTCGTCACTTTTATATCACCACAATATATATTTAAAATTTAAAAAACTCTTTGTGCCTATGTTTGTAAAGAATTCACTGATTAGATTGTTGGATTTACCAACTTTGGAGTTTGAAAAGGGATAATGAAGAGGAGCATGTGCTCTGATGAGGGATGTTGTTGACTCGCGAGTTTGGGACGTAATAGTTGGTCCGGCTGAGATTCGGGGCTACATATAGGAGCTGCCAGGCCTCCCTCATGTCCTCCCCACCGTTCTTCAGCTGCTATCCGTCGTACCACGCGCCCAGAAGCATGTGCCACAGTCCCCCTTACGACCCTCTCTCTTTTACTCTCAATACTCTTCTATCTGTATACAAGGTACCATGTACCGTATGCGTGTTGGAAGCTGGCTGGTTGGCACTGCCACCACTCGATCCAGCTCTCTTCGTGGTGGCGTTTCTCCTCTTGCTCCCACTGGGCATGCCACCCTCGCGCAATGTCTTGTACGTCTTGTCTCACTGGACAAAGAGCAGCTGAAAAGCTCGACCCCTTCTGCTCAGCAGGAGAAGAGAATATTCAGCTTTGATGAAGTATAGATGTGTGTTCAAGCCGCTGCTGCTGCTGATGATGATGATGTAAAATTAATAAAGAAGGACTAAGAATGTTTTGCCATTATTTTTCTTCAGATGAATTGGTTGAAAAGCATTAGAGAGGAAAAATAAAGTCGACAGAGTGGTTGGGAAGCATCAGAGAAGAATAATGAAGTCGATAGATGTCGATCCTGACGTTGGAGTGTGGGTACATTAATTATTCCAGCAAAGCGGCTGAGAGTTGGATTCTATTTTTACAACCCCACAGAGTGTGCAGTATGTTTCCTTGCTCGCCCTTCGCTGAAAGATTGCCGGCACACGTTCAATCGTTAAGAAAACGTATGCTTAAGCTTCTGCTGGAGAAAGAAGTTTTTTTCATTTCTAATAACAGCTTTTAAGTGTGCCCTCAATCCCAGAATTTGCTTCAGGATGAGAGTTCATCGGTTTGTGGTTGCACTGCTGGAACCTCTGGGACTGTATAATGGGGCTGGAGGAAAATAAATAAAAGACATCGAAGGACACAGACACAAGTTGAAGAGTCGATTGAATGAATGCCACGCGAGTTAGTCAGCATCCGCGGTTCTAAATTCGGCGGTCGGTTGGCACATGGCCAGAAGAACCACCCAGCGCACCAACCTGTGCTTTTCTCGCCTCTAAGCAACATCTCCAAACGACGACAACGACGACAACGCATCGAGATCACTCTAGAGTCTAGACTCGACATGCCTCTGACTCTTCTCTCTTCACTATTACGCCCACGAAAGAGATCAACCTCGCCCACATCGTCAACTAAAAATCATATATGCATCATATTCCTATAGAGATGTTTAGCGTCTTGGCTTCAGGAATTCTGGTGGTCGGCCAATGAAGACTGAAGTGGAGGATGCGAATTCAAGATGTGAACAGGTGTCTTACCACCGTCACTTCACGTGTCGTGAAGTAAAGCCAGAAATAAAATCACACTGGCCAGCAATATACTTGTACGCTTGACGCAAGTCAAAATTGTTGGCCAAAACCTGAGAGATTCTTGACAGACAGAAGAGAAGAGATGAAAGATTAAGCTCGATGTCTTCCTATTGACCTGGGATGCACTCAAATATGTCGCTACTTCCTCTATGAACTTCCCTAATGAGCTTTTTGATTTTGAAGACATCCATTTGTCTCCATGGCGCCTGCTCCATCAAGCATACAGAGATGGAGGTATAAATAAATCCGATAGGTACAAAAAATCAGTTCTTCAAATCGCTTTTAGATACTGAAGAAGATGAAGAGGGTATTGTTGAAGATAGAATCTTGGTCGCGTGTCAGGACACGTGGATACTGATGGGGGAATGCCTTTAGGGGATGGTTGTGTATATCGGGTAACATGGAAAATATCCGGAAACGCCTGGTTCCCCTTTGTAAATCAGAATCTTCTACTCCTTGTTCTCCTCCCTCTTTTCCTCACTGCGTCCGACATGCTTTTGAGTTGCTTGAATTTGGGTAAAGCTGGGAAAAGTCATCGGTTATATTTAAAGGGGGCTGATGGGTCTAAAGAAATGACGATGGAGAGTGCGATGGAGGCGGAGAATTTTTCGACGCGACACATCAGCCGGAATCTTGACTCTCTCGGCATGGGGTTGGTTGCCGGGCGCTATTTTCAGTGCCGGTGGCTGGTGCAGCTGTCGTGAGCTCTGGGTAAACCACCTCCCGTCTACTCCACGGTCATCAACGTCTCGTGGACACTGGGAACGACGACCTCCCACAATTGATGCCTCTTCAGGGTCATCTTTAGCTCATATCACTCTTCTGCATCATTGTCTTTAATAAATGTAGTCTCTGAGTGTGCTAAAACATTTTTGCTCGTCGAGTATCGTCTAGTGGTGTCGTCTAGTTAGGAAAAGGGTAGCCCCAGCTATATGGCTGGAAGATGATGGACCCGGCTAAAAGATCTTGGCTAACTGCCACCGAGATGTTCAGACGTTTGCGTGTTCAACCACATGGGTTCCCAACCTTCCATCAACTCGTTAAAGCATGTCCCAAAGGCATTCATTCTCCTTCCTCAGTTTAAATCCTCAAAATTGTCCTTAATGACCTCATCAAATTAAGCAACACCATGAAGAGCTGGCGGAAAAAATTCCAGAGAGAAAACTGGGGTAAAAAAGTCATCCGGAACGACCCTCAATGTAGTTGCAGGGGTGAGAAGGTCAAGAGGATCTACGGGTCGCTTGAACTCTAAACCATGTCTTCCAACTGATTAACAAAGTCTAATTGATTGATGAAAAATATATAGCAAATTTTTTGCTGAAGCCAGTTAGTCTCCAGTACTCATTTAGTGTGTCACCAGACGTTCAAAGGAATATATATAAGCCTCGACCAGCGCTGTAATGAAATCTGGTTGGCTAGGTCAGTGTGCATTGTCTCGAGTCTGCGAATATTCGGTGCTTTTATTTGAGCAGAGAGCAGCCGGGTCCCTTTTGACAATGAGCGACCACTCGCCAGCGTATATGGATGGAGATGGTGCGCTGGACGGGTTTGCTTCTTCGCAGGTGGTGGGTGCGGGCGTACGCGGCCTGCCAAGGGGTTACAAAGACGCGCCGATCAGCTGGCAGTATACCCTCATTTTTTCTGGTGGAGATAAAATAGGGGGGACTCGACATCCTGTGGCTGCTAGTCCGGCATCTGAACCTTCTTCCATTCAGCAATTCGAGTCAGGACCTGATGCTATCCATCATCTTTATGATGGACTCGTGAACCCTTCAATAAATGCTGTTCAATAAATTCTATGAATGAATTAATCATTGATGAATTAATAAAAATTAATCATTGGAGTCTGTTTAATGGATCTTTCTGCCAGCTGGACGAAATTAATCATTACAATAATTTGTCATCTTCTCCCTGTGCCAGACGGACATAAGAAGGAGGAAGTGGCCCCCAAAGGTCCCAATATCAGTGTGGAGACATGGACAAGATGGTGATGAAGGGAAAGAATGAGAGGAAAGGGGGAGTCTGGGGTTGCAGACACCAAGTCACCAGCGGGAACCGGCACGCGACTGCCACGCGCCCTTGTTCCGTCTCTCTCCTTCTTCCTCATCACTTTTTCCTCTACCTCTTCTTCTCTGTTTCTTCTGCTTCTTCCTTTCGTCTTTCCTGCATCGAATCGGCGGATGTGAACCCACATGCGCATAGGAGGCATGGACAGGCATGTGCTGGATGATTGAAGAGGAAATTACGAGTTGAAGAGGAAAGGCTTGATGGCATTTCAAAGACTCCCAGAGCTCTTATCAATATTCTTTGAGGAAGCTGAGCAACAAGTGCACGAGTCTGGGATTTTTTATCTTCCTTTTCCTGCTTCGGACCTTCTGGAGTTGTTATATTAGTAGTATAGCAAATCGCCGAGTCACATCTAAGTTTAGATGAGTCTCGAGACGCCTTGAACATGAAAAGAAGACGAAGAAGATGCTTTCATCATTCCTTTCTCTTTGATGATCATTTTGTTTGCAAACTATGTGGAATTGAAATTGAACTTCTTGGCAATGTGTTAGAGCATTAGCTTGTGAACTTCACGGGCGGTAATGAAGTACCATTGCCAAAATGCCGACCATTTATTTAATAGTTCATCATCTCGCGATGATAAATTCATTATCAAGACCATAAATCGTTTAAACAACGGCTTTTGTATCATGAACATTCATTCTTGAGGTAAATTAATGAATGAAATGATGATTTTCAACGTTGTATTACAAATAGATTCACTCGCAACCTGTATGTGCCCTTATAGAAATAGCTATCGGAGAAACCTGTGACACTGGCTCCGTTACGTCAACATGTGATTATTGGCATCGAAAAGCTATGCCAGAAGTGACTCTCGCCTTCAGTTGTCCCCAATCATTAACCCGCATACTGATCGCGTATTAATTAACCAATTCACTGACTTGGCAGAGCTACTAGAACATCCGGTGAAGCTTTAGCGTCACACTGTGGCTTCTGCAATCATCAAGTGACAACGAAGCGATTGACGAAACGATTAGACAATTAGCAAGCCTCAGTGGGTCGTTTTAGAGATATTCTTTTCCAAACCCTTCTAAAGTACCTAGATACATTTAGGCATCAGTATATCAAGGTGTTGGGTGTGCTTGCGTCGTCGAAAGGAAAAGGAGCTTCTAATTATAGAAGTTGCGTTGTGCCATAGAAGGTAAAGAGGTGGTAGGTATATGGCAGAGAAGAAGAAGATGAGGAGTGAGAAGGGTGCGGGTGGTGTACGAATGAGAATCGGTTGCATTGGGCAGGCCGTAAAATGCAGCCTGCATCCGCTTGGCGCAGATGTGCGTACGAGGGATAGAGACGATTTCGACTGGCGGTCCATGACCAAGTCGTTTCTAAGCCCAGACAACTCCTCTACCTGGGACGATGAACTCGGTGAGCTTTCAAGAGAACTTCCGTTGAGGTCATTGATCTTCACTGGAGATCACTGATGATTCTCGTTGTCACGTTTTCATGTTCTTGAGTAGTTCAATGAGAGACTGAAAGACAAGAAGAGTTCATCAAGTTAATTCGAGAGAAAGACAAATTTTCCTTTGTTAACTCACATAAATCGTTCGTTCTATTTTGTTTGAAACTGATGAAACGCTGCAAGGCGAATCGTCTGAGCAGGGCCAGGCGCAGAGAAAGAGAGTCCTCGCTAATTTTAGATCGACTTCAGGGTCCCTGGATATGGGCAGCTGGTGTGATTCGAGTCGCACGTGGTCTCCCCCGTGACGCGTGTCCAGGCGCACGACCGGACATCCCCTTTCTGCTTTCTCTCTTCATCACTTCCGAAATGGACCTTCGCCGTCTTTATTCACCTTTCGGAATATTCCACCCACTCAGAGGAAGCTGACTCCCTTCAATCTATTCTTGGCCGCGACCTGTAACCTGCACAAACGATCGTTCATAAACATTTTTTATCATTGAAAGAATAAATCTTACGGATAAACAGGTGTGCCTTATAGAGGCAGAGACTTGGTCCGGATGTTTGAGGCTCCAACTCATCTCTTTCAAACCCTTTCTCTCCCGAGTCTGGATCCCGGTCCGGAGGAAGCCACTTCAGCGGATGTGATGTTTGGAGCAACGCACACGCTCGTTGATGGCAGAAGAAAAAAGAACCGCGTGTGTGTAGCTCTGTATAAATAGACAACGGTGGTTGTCAGGTCAGTCAGTTGTTGGTAGTCTCAAACAAAAACCACCAACTTCCTCGGTTTCCTTCAGGGTCGACGAGACCCTTTATTCAGGTCGGATTGATTCTTCTCAAAGAAAATTCACACGCCTCCTAGGTCCTAGACCTTCTCCGGTTCAAGTCAATGACCTGGAAGAGGAAAGGACCTCGGGTCGGCTTTTTTCCAGGCCTTGGCACTTGTCGATGAGTATAGAGGCACTCTAGGTCCTAGGGTCCTGCAACCTGCTACCCTGAAGAAAATATTGAATGTCTTTCACGCGCAAAAAGTGGAAACACGTGTCCGTCACAAGGGACTATGCCTCCCTGGAGGAAAAGGCAAAAAAAGAGGCCCCAAGCCAATGCCCCTTAGAGATTCTACCACATGCTTGGAGACTCAAGTTGGGACCACACCCCGAGTCTTAAAAGGCCCTTGTCTCCACAACTGTGGAAGATATCATGCGATCCATGATGAAAACACATCAACAGAATAGATGTCGAGAAAGAGTGAAGTGATGACAAGAAAAAATTCAAGACCAACGCGCGGTTCACACCTCCTCGACGCAGATCACGTCGTAAATAGATGCTGGACTCGCGCACGCGATTTCTTCGTGGGAGAGGATGAAGAGTAAGCAGCAGAGGAAGAGATAGAGAGAGAAAAAGTACGAGTTTACATTTCGTGACCACTAGCGTTATCGATGCTACCACCAGCATCACTCGTGGTGTAGAAACACGCGTAAATAAACCAACGCCTGCTTGGGGAACCTGAAAAAGCAAAGCACGCGTCACAATTTGTGTTTCTAGTTACTGTTTTCTTAACTATCATTACAATCAAGCGCCGCCTGTTCATCCAATAAATGCTGATAAAACATTTCAATTGAAGATTAAACCAGAACAATGAAGACAATGATTGATCTCCCAATTTTTCATAGGTAGACTGAAGTGCATTTATAAGTACTTCTGCTCATATTGCTGAAACTTTCATTAGCCTTCCTCTGACAGATGACGACCGTCACCTGCTCCCATTGTTTAGCAACGAGTGAATTTTCGCGTGGACCCAGCTCCGTCGAAGAAATCCGACACTTACTTTTACGATTGCTTCTCGCGACGTTGAGCAGAGCGAACGGAAGACGCGAGGCAAAGATGAAGAAGAAGGAGAACATTGCAAGAAAGAGGAGTAAGAAAGTTGGCGACCAAAAGGGCACGTGCCCCGCCAAAGGGTTTATCCGCCGGAACGCACGTACGCGACGGAGGGTGCCAGGCTAAATCCACTAAGTTTACGGTCACGCTTTACAAGGGACAGATGGCAGAGAGGACTTCCCTTTTTTGCTTCAAGCTCGCTTTTGAAATGCATTTTACATTTGGGACATTTTTTTAAATATGTATTA
>JABSMT010000044.1:0-10982 GCA_018902335.1 Eumacrocentrus americanus | reverse complement strand
TAACAAATATAAACGTGTCATTAATTTTTTTTTTCTTTCAAAGGGATTTAGATTTTTTTTTTATTGTTTTGTGTCCTCCGTAATTTTTTCAGAGCCTAAAATGAAGTTTCAAGCCTTGAAATTGATTTAATTCCGAGGACTGATAGACAATGGTAATTCCCCTCATTATCAGAACGATAATGAAGAAAGGCATCAGTGACTATCGAGATTTTTCTCCCACTGACGTAACGCTCTGACGATTATCTAAAAATTGCCCAGCTGACTCTGTCTGTGGTTGATTTTTTCATTTATATGCTCAATTTATTTTTGAATAATAAATATGCGCTTAAAATCATCATTTGGTGGACAAAATGGGCTCCAATAATTTGGGAAAAATAAATAAATTAAAAAATACTCACTGGGTCTTGAAGATACTGGACAATTCCCTCCATTATTTGTGGCAGGATAGCTTCCATTTGTTTGTGACAGCCTTCACCCACAGCGGAAATAGCCATCAGTGCAGCATGTCTGTATTTCCAATCAGTATTGCTCAACATCGATGGAATACTCTGTACAATTTGTGGGAGCATTGTTTTTCCTCCTAGTCCACACGACAATCGATCCAAAGCACTCTCAGCCACGACATTATTGCTGTCGTTGTCCTCCTCAATGATTTCATCTGAGTAACTCCATTCTTCATCGTCCTCGAGGTCTGTCATCATTTTCAATACTAGTGGCACCAAAGCCACGACGTATTTGCCCCCAACCTTCCTCATCATTGCTGGTGCTGTTTCTGACAATGTAACAAGCACCTCCAGAGCCAATTGTCGCCACGAATCGCCCATGTCTTCGTTTGAAAATATTTTCATACACATATCCATGATATTTTCCAATTGAGGTCGTAAAAATTTCGGCGTTGATTCAGCCAAGTCAATCAGCACCTTTAAAAGAGCTTCGTCGTCTTGTTTCTCGACTGATTGTACTGTCACTTGGACCAGTGGTGGCAGAAGTTCAGCAAAATGCTTCTGAATGTTTGCCTCCTTGTGGTGGAGGATTATAAATTCACCGATGGCACGAACAGCTTGGAATTGAACCTGAGAAATATTTTTTCCTGTTGATTTTGTTTCTTTTTTAACAATATACCTATTATTTTACATTAAAGCATTGTTTTAACGGATTTAGACTCTAGAATTTTTTATGTACATTTTGATTAAATAAAATTTTTGTATGCTCCGTATCTGTCTGTAAATTAATTCTTCACAAGTTACAGTCATCAGAAAGCACATCTTTTATTTTTATTTTTCTAGGAAGGTTTTGTGATGAAAGACATTATTTACTTACATATCTTCATGTATCGATCTTCCTGACTTTATTGAAGATTTTTGTTATTAAAAAATTTTATTTTTACCTCGTAATGTGCTGTATCCATCACGGATTGTTGCAGCATCTGCTTGATGAGATTCAGATAATTGGCTTGTTGATTGCCAAACACACCTGGTACCGATCTAAACAAAATAAAAAAACATAAGCAATTATTTAAAAATGAAATTTAAAGTGTGAAGAAGCTAAAGTGAATTAATTTTTCTGAACCTTTAGAGTTAAGACTTACGTGAAGATTCGAAGTGCGCTTTCTTTCAGGGCTGGAACTGGACCATTTGCACACTGGAATAGGAACTGAAGGAATTCAGGCCACTGATTGTTTCCATCGTCATCAATCATGTTCCTGGCGACTTCGGCGGCGACGTCACAAACTCTTCGTCTGATTGTCTCAGACTGTTCATTCTGGACTGTCAGGAGAATCTGCTTTTTCAACTCTGCTTGAGCTTCAGGCGGTATCTGCAACATTCAAGTATTTTTTTAAATCATCTTTCTTGAAGATTTAAACTAATTTCGATGTAATTTTAACATTTCAACGTATTGAAAAAATTAATTTGGATAGAAAAAGGGTAATTTAAGAGTGAAAATATCGTGTTCATGGTGTACAGCATTCTTTAACACAAAAAATCAGCTCGTGAACTCCAAAATGAAGCCAATATTTCAGCTCAACGATAAAAAAAACGTTATTAACTTCAACATTATCTTGATTAAACATTCTTATGAATTCTTTTTCAAACCAAAAACACGATTTTAATCATAAGAAATTCAATAACCCATTCAAAATACCAAGAACAATGTTTTTTTTTTTTTAATAAAATACAAACCTTGGGATAGAAGTCCATGAATTCTGAGGAAAACAGTCGTCGAAGCAGCACCGCAGCCATGGCGCGAATTTCCTCGGCCAAGTGCGGTGTGCAAATGGAATTCAGCAGACATGTAACCTTCCTCTCCACAGGAAGATTCTTGTACGCTTCCTAAGGGTCCGAACCAAACACATTAAAATCTTCATTTCTAACCTCAAAAAATAAAAAAAAAAACCCCCCATGGCACCGAACAAATTACAAAATCCATCAAAATTGTCCAATTCTAACCTCAAAAATGCAATTGGACAACCCAGACCACCCAGGCTCGTGTAATAATGGGAGGCAAAGTGCAAAAATATTGCAAAGTACTATTTCCCAGTTTTTTTAACCTTCTAACCTCACTTTTAACGGTCCAAAAAAATTGCTACACCTTTTCAAAAGCTTGAAACGATTTTTTTCAATGAAATAAGAATGAAAATTGGCAATAAAACGTGAAATCAAATGGGAAATGAGTGTCCATGCGGGCTGACAACATCATGGCAACGTGATGGTGGACAATAACGGTCAAATAACCAAAAAGTACATGGTTTCTCATCGAAATTTATATATTTCAATAACGAGAAAAAATAATTAATAATTTTTATATACCTCAGCTTGCGTTCGGACATCGTTATCCGTGCTTAAAAGTGTACTTAAAAGCTGTTGAAATTGATCCTGGTCTGCCGCCATTGTCGCCGATTAAATGAGTTCTGTCGCGCAACCACGTTTGCGTTCCCCGTCGCCGCCATTTTGTTAAAATTGGTCCAGATGGCGCTGTCAATATTTAAATTCATCGATTCTCATTGGTTTAATTCAAATCCCCAATCCAGCAATTTTCGATTTTCCCTGCATTTTGTAAGCGATGTGGCGATTCGTGGCGTTCGCGCACAAAATGGCGGACCGCGCGCGGGCTTTTTGAATGACTTCATTTGATAAATTCGCGTTATGACGGAGATTTGGCAAAGATAAACGATTTTAAAGGTAAAATTTCGAGTTTTTACGGGATCATGAATGCGTGTAAAGGACTTGTACAACGTTTTTTGGAATTTACTGTTGGAAATTTGTTTGGGAAGGACATAACCTGTAGGGAACCTGTACATCCTTGCGACAGATATCAACCAGGCAGTTTTGTGGACGTTGGAAGGACTGCTGTAAAGGTAGGAAATGTCTTTTTAATATTATAATTTTTGGTTATGTGTCCTATGGCGTTTGTGAGGGATTTAAAAATATTTTTTCTGCGGTATTATTGATCCCAATTTACCATAATATAACAATAAATTTCCATTTATATTCACATGAGTCATTTTAATTCCGAAAAATATTTTTTTAATTACAAATTTTCAAAGCCGTTGACTCATTTGAATTTTCCCACGCGCAGATAGATGTCACTAGTTGTGATTTCCCTTTATGTCTCTCTTGATTGTGACATTGTTCGCTGAAAAAAAATAATAATGCGTTGAATTACGACTATTTTCTATATAACAAGACGTTTTTTCGGTGTGTCAAAAGTTTAGGAATCGTTTTTAACGGATAATTAATCCAAATATTCAAATTCATTTGTTAATTGGTTTTTATTATCATCAAAATGCAAGGAATGAAGGTGAGGTTATCTTGACATTACATTTGAATTAATAAAAAAACAAATAATTTTATTTAAAAAATTGGATTATTAAGGGCTTCTGATTTACGCCCTTAATCGGCCAATTAATGATTCTTCTTGATGAAATAATATTAACAATTTGTTTAAAGCTGTTTAAGAAATTCTTATTGCCTGGTGGATTGTGCGGTGCACTTCCAGTAATTAAACCTGTCCCACCGTCGCCTGAAACTCCTGTCGACTGCACCAACAACGACGTGAAGCTTATTCGACCATCAGAACTACCTCTTTACGTGCACGAGCCACCAAGTCTCAAGCAGGATCCATGGTAAAGCACACAAGTAAATCCAAAAAAAAAAATTGACAATTTTCATCCTCAAGAATCGAAATCCAACTACTCATAAACTATTTTAGAGGGCTTGTGAATTTGTTTCAGCTCTGAACAGGATCCTTCGTTTTTGGAACAGGGCTTTGGTACAATTCGGAAAAGCGCTCAGGGTGTATTCAAAGAATACACTGTCATCACTGATAGGATCATTCACACTATCAGTACTGGAGCAGAGCACAGTCAATGTAAGACCCTGAAACAAATTGTTTTTGTCGCTGGCACTATAAGTTTAATAATTGTTTTGTATCACTAGTGACATTGGATTACTTGAGAGAAGAAGCCAATGTATTGCCTAGAGTGGGTGCTGTGGCAATTGGTGGGCTCACAGGGCTGATATTTAGTCTTCGAGGTGGAAAATTCAAGAGAATAGTCTACACAACAGCTGGAGCTTTGTCTATTGGTGCTATTTGCTATCCAAAACAAGCTAAAGAGGGTCTAACTGCAGCAAAACACAACGTGAACATTGGATACAATTTTATTTATGGTGGTAAGTATATCTTATCTCTTAAGTAACATTGATATAATGCTTACATTGTTGCAGCTTTCAATACAATAATCATTTAATTGTTTGCGATGATTTTCGCCTCCAAAAAATTTATTCATTTATTCTTTTACGTCTACATAGGCATTATACATTAAATTGTTCTACTTTCAGTAAAGCCTGGCGATGAGAATCAACTGGAAATCAACTGGCCCGAGCTGCCTAAACTAAAAATACCATTTCTTTCGGAATTTGTAGATTTAGCCATTGACACCGTGTCCAGTGTAGCTGCAACAATTAATCAGATTGATGCCAGAGCGACAGAGATAATTAAATTGCAGAAGGTAGTGCAAAACAATTTATTGCATGACCCTTATATCTATCCAATTCATCTATTTACTCCCTTTTGACATTCATGATCGTTTTAAATTGATTTCTATAGATATCAGAACATGAAAACAAATTTTTTTAGATTGATGAAAAGATTTTCAACTATCAAAATTAATTATTTTTTTTTTTTTAATTCAAAAATTGGTTCTTATTATGTTTTATCAGATCCGGCTGCTGAGGTAAAGCATGTAGAGTCATGTAAGTCACTAGAGAATGATGAAAAATTGCCGGAAGAAAGAAATATTGAGCAGAAAAAATATTTTTCCTCTTGGTGGCGATAAAAAAAATGTTTTAGGTACTCATGAATGTCTTCCTAATTAATCCTGAATATTCTTCTTTTAATATAGCTTTGTTCATATAATCAATGAAATTATTGATAACTATTGATTTTATTTGCAGGAGAAGTTGTCCAAGGTTCCTCAGGAAGAGAAGAAAAATTAATAAATCATGTGAAAACATTTAGAAATAATGTGTAGATGAAGTGAAGAAATTGTAAAAATAAAAGAGAATTTAATCATGTGCTTGAGATATTTGAGTTTCAATGAATTCCTAGGAAACCGCCTAAATAAATTCCACCAATCCCAGCCTATTTCGACATTCCTAGACCGAGGAACGAGGAATTAGACACCAGGAATAATAAAAACCACCAATCAGAGTACAGATCCAACGGAATCGACCAATGAGATCACCCAATCCAGAAGAAATATTCCTATTCTACATTCCTATGCATCTACATAACCTCTAATATATTCGATGTTCTAACCTCAATCTCACGAAATGTTTAATCTAAAAAAATCAGCGGGGAAAATCTCAAAAAATTAAAGCGTGTAAAAACATGAATTCCAACGAGATTTCACTTAAAAAAAAAATTCAGTGCACTTGAAAGTTATCTAAATTAACAAAAAAACCCTTTTCTGACTTCAATATAACCTCAGAAATGAACTTAATACCCACTGTAAGCAATTTAGTATTGAAATTATCACGAAATCATCCAGAAAAATCCCTAATATCATCATTTGCCACCTCAAAACCAATCCCAGACAATGTTTCATCGTCAAACAGAAAAAACAGGCCATGGAACATCGACGAGGGTCCTGATCTAGCAGACTTTATCCTCTCAAACACCAAAGTCATCAGTTCAGCCCCAAAAATCATCAAACATCCCTATTTAAGGGACTGTTATGGACCAGAACAGAAGGTCTACTTCGACGTTTATGGTTGTCAGATGAATGTGAATGACACAGAAGTAATTTGGTCTATTCTGAAGCAAAACAACTACACAAGAACCATAGAAATCGAGAATGCCGACGTTATTCTGGTGGTAACGTGTGCAATAAGAGACAGTGCTGAGCAGAAGATCTGGGGACGACTGAATTACTTGAATTCATTGAAGGAAAAGAGAAAAAGAATTCGAAGTCAATTTCCAGTAAGGATTGGTCTTCTTGGATGTATGGCAGAGCGTTTGAAAGAACAGATTCTAAAGAAAAATGACATCGTTGATCTTGTTGCTGGTCCTGATGCCTACAGAGATCTTCCAAGACTGTTGTCGCTTGTAGAGACTCATGAACAAGCTATCAATGTTGCTTTGTCCTTTGAGGAAACCTATGCTGATATAACACCAGTGAGATTGATTCAGGATTCAGTTTCAGCTTATGTCTCTATCATGAGGGGTTGCGACAATATGTGCACTTATTGCATTGTGCCTTTTGTCAGGGGAAGAGAACGATCCAGGCCTGTAAAAAGTATTTTGGAGGAAGTTAAAAAGCTGGCTGACCAAGGTGTGAAGGAAGTCACTCTTCTTGGGCAAAATGTTAATAGTTACAGGGATACATCAGAATTTTGCGTTTCTATCGAGGATAAAGAGACAACGAAGATGGCTAGGGGCTTCAGGACGGTTTATAAGAACAAATTAGGTGGATTGAGGTTTGCAGATTTGCTTGAGAAGGTTTCTGCTGTTGATCCTGAGATGAGGATAAGGTATAATTTGTTTGATAAGTGGTATAGCTAATTTTCTACAAACGGTGTACATGATTTCTCAAGATTCGTTCGTCCGATCAGCTTGAAATTTCGCAGGAATGTTCGTCACAGTCTTACATATCTGGTGAACTAGGATAATTGATATAAGTTGATATTCAGTAGATTAATTACAGTTAAAGGTCATTGTTTCAGTTTGGACAGAAGATGAGAGTTCATTATTTTATTGCAATAGAACCGTTTAATGAATTGATAAAATCCTAGTTCACCAGGTGCACAGTAATGTAATGAATATTCGTGCCAAATTTCAAGTTGATTGAACGAGTAGTTCTTGAGAAATCGTGTACACCGTTCGTGGAAAATTAACAATGTAAAAGTGTTGATATCTGCTGATAGTTCTGAGACTTTTTCTCTTTAATTTTAGATTTACATCTCCACATCCGAAGGATTTTCCCGACGAAGTTCTGCACTTAATTGCAACAAGGCCCAATATCTGCAGTCAAATTCATTTACCAGCACAGAGCGGGAATTCTGGAGTCTTGGAAAGAATGCGAAGGGGCTACACTCGAGAATCATATTTAGAATTAGTTCACCACGTTCGCAGTATAATTCCTGATGTTAAATTATCGAGCGACTTTATTGCTGGATTTTGCGGCGAAACTGATGAAGAATTCGAGGACACAATATCATTGATGGAAGCTGTACAGTATCACAATGCCTATTTGTTCCAATACAGCATGAGAGAGGTATGATTAAAATTAATTCTACAATCGTCCATGTAATGTTAAGAATTAAATGGAATTTAATTATTATTATCATTGATGTTTTATAGAAAACGACAGCTCACAGACGATTCAAAGATGATATACCACCGGCAATCAAGCTTAAACGACTGCAGAGAATGACGAATTTATTTAGAAGTCAAGCAGAAAAATTAAATAGATTGCAAGTTGGAAGTCATCAGCTTGTGCTTATTGAAGGGGTAATTATTATTTTACTTTTTTCGTTTTTTCAAAAGAAATAATTTTTTTAAATTTATTTCCTTTAATATTGCAGCCTAGCAGAAGGTCTAAATCGGTTCTCCAAGGTCGTACTGACGGTAATACACGAGTCATTATCCCCAATCCAGCGATACCCGGAGACAGCACAAGTGACGATCCAAAAGCAATAACACCAGGCGATTATATAGTTGTTCAAATTTGTGACACAAATTCGAATTCACTCACTGGAATTCCCCTATATCACTCGACTATCGGTGAATATTCATCGCAAGGGGATGGACAGATGCAATCTCATCATCAGAATCTGTAGAACTGATCAATATACCTAATTAATTGAATAAATAAGTAACTAGGGATTATATATAATTAAAAAAAACATGTGTATATATTTTATTCACACGAAATAAATAGCTCTGACTATTAATTTATCGTATTTTTTTTTTTAGTTAGTGTAATTAAACGAGACTGGCAGTGCCAATATTTATTACAACGTTGTCAGCACCACATTCGTAAACTGTTAAATCGTGTCCACGAGGCTGTTCCAATAGGGCTGCAAGCTGTTCACCACTTGGAAAATTGCCTCTCGACGGTGGCAGTATTACATCACACTCTAATTGACCTGAAAAAAAAATTTTAGACCTCAGAAAAAATTATTTTTCAGTCTAAAAATGATTATTAATGATGAATTATACCTGATAGGGAAGGTGAGGCACCTTTACTGGAGCCGTACATGCGTGTACTATAGCCAGAGTCATTGTGGGCATCGTGAAGAGGTGGAGTAGGACTATATACAGCACTACGAGACCTATAAGGCATTTTAGCAATGGAATCATAGTGTGGACTATCAGAAATTCCTCTCTGAAGCTTCTGGACGACTCCATTCAACTTTTTTGGTGCATCAGCATCGTCCTCAGCTTCACTACTCTCGCTCTCGTTGTCTGGAACAAAGATAGGAGAGAATAAAAAATTATTTTAATTATTTTAGTAAAATATATTTTTTTTCTGTTCACCTTGTCCCTCGGCATGCCAGCCATTAGCAGAGGTTCCTTGAGGCTGTACCCTGTGTCCACCACCACACTGACTGTGTTCCGAACTCAAATTGGATCCACTTCCAATGGATCTCGTCCCCCTCCATCCAAGATGCAAGGCGCTAGAACCCTGCTGGAACCTTTTAATCATCTCATGGACACTTCTTCTGCTACTATTCAGCTTCCAAGCTTCCTTCTCTTCATTCAAAGCCTCCCTATCACCTTCATCATGTCCCCTGAACCCTTCTTGACCACCTTTCAGGCCACAACTCCTCAAGCTAACAGTTGGAGAGGCAGCTGCCCCCAAAGGCGAAGTTCTGTCCCTACCAATGACGCCATCAAACGTTTCATTGAGCTTCAAGCCTCCTTTAGGACCACCATCACCTCTAGAGAGGTCTTTTAAACTCTTACTGAGCCGAGGAATGGCAGGAATATCCAAGTTATCCAGACTTCTGTGTCCAGAAGTCTCTCCAGGTATTTCAAAGCTTCTTTCTTCCTCTTTTTCGTCTAATAAGTCCTCCAGGGACCTGGCACGTGCTGGCTCATCACGTTTCCCAGCTCTATCATGCCTCAAAGGTCGTTCTGAATGTCGTCCATGACCGCCACGATTCAGCCAACGTCTCAGATGCTCGTGTCTACCCTGACAATTCAATTTGTCAGCTGCCACACATCTTGTTAATTCATTTATTTGATTTCTGGTTTTCTTCTCCAAGTGGGCAACCTTCAGATCCAGTCTCTCATGAGCCTGGTCAATGTGGGCCTTCAGTTCAGCCTTATCACGCTCCAGTTTGGCCTCCATATGCCGGAAGAATGGGGCACAGTAGCACGTATAGCCAACACCAACTGGACCCTTTCTAATGTTCCCACCAAGGTCCAGGTAGTACTGTTCGCCTCTGGCCAATGGATCCGATGGCAGAGAGTCCAGTTTTGGCTGGGGAAAAGCCTCCGGGTCTGGATAATAGTGACAACCGTATGGAGACCATTGTTTCGTGGGTTTTGATAGAGAAAAATGAACTTTTGATGGTGATTTCGAGGATTTCTTCTGTTTCTTTGTGATTTCTGGGGTTGATAATTGTTTTGAGGGCTTTGAAAGTATGGGCGAAATCGTAGGTTTTTTGGGTTTTGATAATGCTGAAGATTTCAGACGGTATTTTGAAATTATTTCAAGGATTTCTGTTAAATTCTTTCGCTTTGCTATGTCCTTTGCTGTCTCGCCTTGCTTATTGTGCAGAGCATGGTTGCAGGAAGCCTCCAAAAGGATTCTCGTCAACTTTCGGCGACCCATTGCAGCCGCTATGTGGAGGGCTGTGTCTCCATTCTGGAATAAAATTGAAATAATGATTAAAATGATTTTTCAAGGGAAATTATATTGATTTTAATGGTTGATAAAGACCTTGTTTTGGTCTGAGACTCGACACAGGGCGGAAATGAGGATCCTGGTGACTCCTGCGTGCCCGTAACGAGCGGACGTGTGCAATGGAGTGTCTCCATACTGCAAAAAAAGAAAATTGTTGAATTTTTTAAATGAAAAATAGATAAATAAATAAATTTTACATTGTTTTGAAGGTCTGGATTGCAGCCAGCAAGAAGGAGCTCTCGACAGCTCTGATTGTGGCCATTTTGACAAGCAAGATGAAGCGGAGCGAAGCCTGCATGATTTCTTGCGTGTAATGGACCTCGGTGCGTGCCAAGGGCCTTCGCCAATGCGGCCACAGTCTGGCTGAAACCTCGCCAAGAGGCTTCGTGCAGTGCTGAATTTCCATGCTGCAACAAAGAAATAGCAAGGCATTAAAAAAAGAAATATGACAAAATTGATTCTATCTCGAAAATTATGTGAGATACGGCAAAAATACAAGAGACCTTTTTTGTAGAGAATTTAATTTCCTATAAAAAAGGCTCAATAACATTTTTTCATATCTCTCAAA
>JABSMT010000033.1:0-10983 GCA_018902335.1 Eumacrocentrus americanus | reverse complement strand
TATTACGGGAAACTCATATGTGCAATAGAAAAGTTTCCTGAAATTAACGTATTCCCTTCATTTTTTTGTTATGGTCACTGACAAAAATTTTCTCATTATATTTTCTTGAACAAGCAAACCAAAAAGGCCTGCGTAACACTTCTACATCCGTGCTCTCTTAAATCGAATCAGTGGAAACCATTGCAAATCAGTGAATAGTCACTGATTCGATTTAAAAGAGAGTGGTGACGATTTCCCTATGTAAAAATCAATAACTCGTTATTATCCGTAATTATTTCTCGGGATCAATATACCTATAGGTATCTTCCACGTCTGGGAAATCAAATCATTATGGATACTTCTGGGAATATACTAGGGAATTTTGCATTTCACATAGAGCTTATATTTATAATGAGAATGGTATTCAGCTGAAACGGACTTGAATAAAAAATATCACTGAATTTAAATCCGGTGAGCTTCGTCCAATTCCTTTTATTGTAAAACATGGATATAATTCTATCATCCTGGTAAATCGTGTGTTTCTGTTCCTGGTTAAATCTATTTATTCATAAATTGGATCCGTCCGTGGTACATGCACGACCATATATGTGCGTTAGACGTGTATGCAGAAAAACGCAGGCATATTACATCCCTTTGGCCTGTTGTTCATTTTCTACCAAGAGAGTTTGAACCGCATGATTTTCCTTTGTGCTCGCGAAACAAAGCATTTATGGACTCGCAGAGCCATCGAATAGGCTTTACGACCTCTCGTATACAACATCACGACAAGACGCACACCATATCATCCTCTACGGTGAAATAAAATCATGGAAAAAATATACATCCCGAGACACGGTAGTGTCTCGCGCCAAGAATACGCCCTTCGCTAGTCCCTTGACCGCGAGAGGCTACCAGTATCTTTACTCAAATCCAAAAACTAAAATCCAACGGGTCATCACAAGTGTGTACTTGGCCTATTATTTTACAGAAGATCTGTATTGTCGATGTGGATCTATCATATACCTCGGACTAACCTAAGGCGTTACACAGGAGGTGTAGGTATGGCAGTGAGGCCATGACTCGAACCATGGATATACGACGACGGTACGACTCGACGGCTCGCTTTTCCCATGCCTGTCATGGGCAAGGGCGTCAACCCTCCAACCCGAGGTGTGGCTATCGTCTACTCAGTCGCGCGTTTTTCTGCTCTCGGGTAATTTACTCTTCGTTCGTTATTTTTGTTATATTTTAATTTTTTTCGTATTCATACCAATGCTTATTGTTTCAACTCAATCCTTAGCGCAGTTGGATATGAATTATTTTTCAGGTACAACGAAAAAAATTCAGTCAATAGTTACACAATAATATTTAGAACGTTTACACTTTCTTGTCAAATTCTCAACTAATAACCGCACGATATAAAATCGCAGCCTCGACCATATCGTTGAGCGGATAACTCTCGATTGTATCACATTGGAATTGCGGAGGGTCCAGAGCTTATATGGTCCTCGACCCCAGTACAACTGTCGCTAGTTGTGCGACTTATATGGGAAACGTTTTATTGGTGATCCAACATATCATAGGTTCGTAAAGCAGTATTGCACATTTTCATTATCAATAAAATGATTTTTCCTTCTCCCGCATATACATATACAGCCACGTATATTCCTTTCGTCGTGATGGAGGTATAAAGAAATAGCACAGCTCCTTGGCTTTTCATTGAACTGCGAAAACTTTCGGAATCATTAAAACGATTGGCCAAACAAGTGCAGCACTCAACAAATCCTCTGCCGTGTTTTCTTCTCACTTGAAATTCTCGACGAGTAGTCTAAGCTTCCCCCCCCCTCCCCTCTCCCATGGTATCGATTTGCAGAAGTTTGACGTGCGCCAGCTGGTAACTACGTCCAGAGTGGTGTAGCACTTCTGACAGTGAGAACGGCCACTTGGTGCGATCGTGAACAAGAATGAGGACTCATTAGTCAATCCTCCAAGTACTCGATTAATGCCGAATCCTCGAAGGTAATAAACCAAGAACATCATGGTGCCAAGTCTCATTCAAATAGGACTAAACTTGAATGCGTTTAACACGAGTACATATCTATGACGAAGGATCTATTAGCTAGAATTGAATGAGACAATTATCATGGGTGAATTATGAGTTGATTGAAGAAACTTTGGTATAATGGAATGACAGTCAGCTCTCCCTAAGTCGGCGCTCCCTAAGGACTCGCCCCCACCACAATACTTTCTCTAAGTTCTCATTTCGCAGGAGAGGAGGTAGCGCTAGATAGCGCTGTGTACGTTGGGTCTCTCCCTAGACCCCACGCTCCCAGACCACAATCGGTGAGGACTTAGGGAGAATTGACTGTGCATTAAGTTATGTTCCCGTGAGCGCATATACTGTTACTTTGGTGGTATTGATGTTCAAAGTTGCCCCTTGACTCTCGTATTACAATTTTTTAGCAAACTCATCGCGCTGGCACCATTCACTATAGAAGTAGAGAGAGCCGAAATCGCAGTTTGCTCGGGCATATGTATATGCTCATGTTCTTAAGGGCATTTCTTTCAGAATGTAAATAAATCATTACTCTACCCTCTCTCTCTCTCTCTCTCTCTCTCTTATTTTGTTGTTTCATATAGCTCATACCGACGCACTCACAGCACTCGTAAAACTTGATCGAAACTGATGGGGATGGAAGTGTTTAATGCACGAGGGGTAAATTTAATAGCCCAATATACTCTACTCAATTTTATTGTTAGTTGTTCACAGCAACATCTATTGTTTCTCATTATTACCTTGATTCATCAATACATTTATTGACGTTCAAGATAATGCTTCACTGACAATAGCACTCAAACTGTATAGTCTTTAAAGCCATATCAAGTACTCAACTAAACTCATCAAGATTGAGAGCATCAGGACATTGTCAGGGGATTGCAGCAGACTCCATCAGCAACATGACATGTACGATGGTAAACATTAAATCCACCACTACCATCCCCTGCAATATTTTTCGACATCGGAGAAGAAGGGGAGATAGTATATCCTCCAGAGTAAGCTTTCCCCTTGCATGTTGAACATGAAATCGTACAGCACGATGCGTATATATGTGTGTGTGTGTGTGTACACCTAATTGCCAGTCGAGATGCTTTTTCGTCGTGCTTGCTCGTTATTCGGGAGAACCTCCGGCGCAGCATCATCAGTGAGCGCACATCCATGTGACCTGCCATTATTATTGTTATATGCAATTGGAAAAGGAAGCACAAGAGAACTGTGTGCCCTTGATGTGTCGATTCGGGAGCTACGACTGCGAGTGTATACATAGTATCGGTACGATAACCAGCGGTTGGTATTGATCTTCGTATGGGGGTGCATTATAGAGAAAAGAGAGAACAGAGAACAACGAAGAGTGCGAGACGGGCTCGCTCAGCTGAAAGAGGAGAGATGGAGGGCGGGAATGCAGGGGATATATAGACAGTTGTTGGATCGTAACATGAAGCACATTTCCCCTTGATTCTGTTGAACTGTATGCATATACACACAGACACATTTCCCAAAGCGAGCCAATCCGCAGTCTCACCCGACTTCTCCAGTTGGGATCCAACATCCTCGATGAAACTGAATAACCATGAACGAACCACTCCCATAGAAGAAGTTGTGTCGTAATCTGGAACGAGTCCCCTAGGCGTTCGTCTACCTCGTGGGACAGTCTGAAGTGAGGGAGGGTCATCCGGCGAACGACAACGACAACGATATCCCGGATATGTGCATTAAGTATCGTTAGCTCTTGAGCAGAATTTCCCCGATGGTACATAGAGCTCTCGTCATTGATCCGCGAGCACTTCAATCATAAGGATTATCGTCCGTTATACTGCGGCAATGTCGATAAGGCACAGTATTAGCTGGTCGCATGTATAAGTGTATATAGTTATTTACAACTGTTGGTAGTAACGATGGTAGTTGATGAAATATTTACCTTTACATCGAGATTATAAATAAACGAGTATAGGCGAGCGCTCATATTATCCATTCCAGAGAATGAAGCAGAGAAGCTTGGGATATTTATTTAGGACCGCTAGCGTATCTTATTCCAGATACTGTCTGTTGCGAGTTTATCTATAGATAACTATTAACATCAGCAACATCGACGCGACATGAGGGGTGAGAGTTCAGGAGTCAAATGGCATTATCAATTGTCTGTACAACTCCTCACTAACAACTTGTACATCTTCTCAGCTTCTCTAAAGGGCACCCATTCTCCCGTCTGCCACAATCTACCGCTTGAGCGAGCGTCGCGAGAATTATCGTGAAACTCGACTAATAACTTGTTGGAAACAATCAATGGAAACACTACGTATCAGCATCGCTTTCCGAAATATGCTTTTTATTTAAATTATATTCAACAGTTATTTCTGGTGGTCTTTGACCGAGACATATAGCGACTACACATGCGCATGCGCACTCGATATATGTATATTTTTTATCACCATGCAAGTGGTCAAGTGGTCATTGATGCCAGAAAAATGATACACATACAGAAACTATGCGATCGGGATGAAATCTCCCCTCCACCGGTTCATGAGTTTTACGCTAAACTGTACACCAGATACAGAGGTATATATACATATTTACCCACTACCCAATGAGGAGCCTCTAAAATCGCGTCATTCATTGATTTCCCCCTACCAGAAATCGAGGATGTCGGTCGTTCGGCGTAGCCAACGAGGCGAGTACGTCGTGTATATGTGTAAAACCAATAACTCTCTCTGAGCAACGCAATTATAGGATGAAATCGCACGAGTGCATTATATACACATTCTCGACAAATCCCGGGGTCTCATTAGGGAATTATTATTTGCAATTCATATGTGGAAAAATTGGTAAAAATGTTTTTGGTGAAAACTTGTGAGTAATAAATTGGATAAAAGCTACTCACTGAAGCGCAGTTTTTCAGCAGCGATCGCTGCTGATTGCTTGGTGCGTACACTCTCGTTTAATGTCATTAACCGTTATTTTACCGTCCTTGGAGAATATTTTGAGCTCAACATCCAAACCTTCTTTTCCTCCTCTGCATTTTTATTCAATCACTTTTTTGAACCATGTTTTCATACATGGTGCGCATGGCTGGCTACAGATTTTTTTAAAGCTCGTTTAACTGAAACTTCCTATTGACCGAGTGGCATTCACTTATTCAGAGTCATTCAAAGTGCGAGTTCCGTCCGCCTCGCATTTTTTCTTCGTCTCATTCTCTATATGTTGCATCCATGTGTATGTCTATGTATGTTCTTTCCTATACACTATTACATACTCTCCTAGCTTGATTCTCTCGTGCTTCGTAGATACCTTCCACTTTCTCACAGTGTATCGTTTATGTTTTAAAAACGTCCTTAACCTTTTATATATATATGGATATTCAGTTTTTCATCTCGATTTTCATAACGACGCAATTTTTCAGCGAATTGAAATAAGTAAAGAAGGGAGATGAAGACAATGATCGGGTGCTTATGACTATGACAAAAAAACGAAGGCTCTCTCTCTCTCTCTCTTTCTCATATATCCCAAGCTATATAACTTATCTCTCGCAGCTCTGAATCACGCTTTCATCTCATCTCTTGCCTCCCCCCTTGTGCCATTCGTGCTCTCGAACTCCCTCTTCAGCGAATATATCCAAGGAGTCTTTCATCAGTCATCTTTGTGTTTTATTCCCTCCCCTGAGTTACCTTGAGTATACTCTACCATCTGCACTGTGCTCACTCAGTCGATCAACGAAACTGAGGAATATTTTCCTAATGTGCACCCTAGTACTGCAGTCAGTGACGTATTCAAATATTTAAACACAAAAATACGTGGAAGACGAGCGGCCGAATGAATTATGCATAAAACGTTCTATACTCTCTCGGTACACTCTTCCACTCATATTTTGGTGTCGTTCTCTTTTTTTATATATCCGCTTGTTTCGCCTCACTCTTGCCTTTCAGATGCCCAAACCATCGTCTTTACAATCACCATCGATTCCTTTCATTAGCCACTGCCTCGCATTTCTCGGTGCCTTTCCAACCTAGTAATACACTAGACACAGATACACTGTTTATATGAATTACTAAAAAGATATTCTGATCGTCTTTTTATACACCGACTAGTGCATTGTGCGCGTTTTGCAAGTGTTTTAACTAAAACGACAATTAAATTGAACCACTCTGTCCCGTGATGACCGCTAACCAATAAGGTCACTGTCCACGATATTATCAGATAATGCGAATCGTCGATACATTTGGTTATTTGCGAGTTCGAGATTGTCTCGACTGTCATGTGCGGGAAGGGATGTCATGGCGGTAGTCTAGCGGTTTCAAAAGTGTTATGGTGGAGCTGAATCTCTTCATGATGATCGAGCCATTCATCTTTTGATATATGTAAATGTAGGCGTTCAATGACCTAGGAACATAGACAAATGTGCGGCAGAACAATTTGAAGAGCGATATCACTCGTCTAAAAGCGGTTAAAACAGTGGACACGATTAACCAACGCGGAGCATTTTATCGTCCGTTACCGGCAACCATCGACGTCGTCATTGGATCTCTTATCTTGAGCTTCACTTAAGTGTAGAGAAAGAAAGGGGAAAATAATGAAAACCAGAGGCTAGTCGTCCCAACGAATCACCAGCGCAGGTGTAATTGGCAAACCGTTACCACGAGAAAAGGTTATTACTATTCTCGGTTGCGATCTCTCTGTTGTACTGCGCACTATAGAAGCTATTTTCCCGCAGAGTGATAAAACGTTTTATATACGTGCCTCTCGTTTTCGTCCCGAGTAAAATGATAATATTTTTCAAGGCTTTGTGTATAGATATCGACTGTACTCATTTACCATTGCTGTTTTTCATTCAAATTCGTCATCGTCCATGCGTGAGGACAAACGCTCGCTCAGTTACATTTAGTTGAGCAGTTTTCGTGTTTCGAGCAACAACCACCCGAATCCTGCTTAGGTTAAGTGACCTATTCATTGCAAAATTTAACACAGTGCATTTATTTGTTATATTGAACTTATTGTCTTGTACTTATTTGTTTGTTTCTTTATTTGGTGAGAAATCTCAATATATGGAGTTGAAATGCAGTGAAGATGTGATGGAGAGGAATGTTGAGTGGACATACGCGCGCAAACCAACAGCAGACATACACGGGCACATGACCGACAAGTCAACGAGCGTAGTTCCTAAGAATACACCAGCCCGGACGTCTAATGCGTATAATGATTACGCATAGCCTTGGTGATGTAACTTTCACAAGGTTTCCACTAGCCCGCGGGGCCTTTGATTCAACGGTCATGATGAGCTTGCCATCAGCGGACAACCTCTTTCCCTCACATTATAAAACGAGACGACTGAACCAACGAATTACATTTTGGAATTATAGTCGCGAAATTTTACAGAATGCTACACACGTCATGGACTTTCGTAATCGAATGATTGCTTCCAACTATATTACAGTGCATTTTACCTGAGGGTTTTTGTAACTTTATGGGCGTCTTTAAATATCTGTAAACATCCTTTGTCAAGACAATAAGCATCTACGCATTGACGTAAATTTCTCTAGTTTTGTAATGCTTCATTGATTAACCATTCTGTGTCAAGTTAGAATGCACGAGCCAGCAGATCCATATTGATTGGTCAATAATCCTATATATAGTACCTCGAGAATTTCATTACTGATTTACATGACTACACGACGCCTTCTCACAAGCAACTGCTCTACATTACTTCGCGTGTTGACCTGACCTGCGTGTGGAAACAAAAGTCCTGCTGGGCAATGTCCAACAAAAAAATATGAATAAGGTTTTGTGCTAAGACAGTGGAGCGAAGGTAGAGAGAAAAAAAACCGGTTGAGCCGGTTTGCCCCAAAAACCATCCGTTTTCGTTTACCGTTCGGCATGAAGACTGGAGAAGAAACCATATGAAGGGGTTGTACGGTGCATGCAGGGCACGTTATGATCATGGGAAACGCGGTTAACTGTCTCTTCCCGCGGTTCGCTTGCTACCTAAAGAGACGAACCGAGTCCCTTGAGTCCCCAAAAGAGATAACGATTCCTACCGGATCAGCGTTTTGTCCTCTCGCAATGAGAACTTAACTTTGATCGCCTAAAAGAGTGTCCCACGGATGCTTTCCTCTTCACTGATCCCTATAGTACATAAAAGTCGTACAGAATAGCCATTCCAGTGATTTGTTTCCTGTCTACATAAAGTCGATCGATATGTCCTACAGGAATAGTTCTCACATTGAGCCGAAAAAGGCAGTACTGACTCTATATAATGCACACTTACTGAAACGAAAAAACACCAAAATATCAATGATCAAATCACACTAGTCACCTTCTAGAGGATGTTTCAGTGCCTTTCGAATGGGTTGTGACATTGATGGTCGGCGTTGGCCTTTCCTAAATACCAAACCGCCAACCATGTCACGTCGCGTGCTGAATCGAGTTACAGATACGCGTGTGAGTATCACAGACCATGTGAGAAACTGTGCGTCCATGTAAGTATACTCGTCGAATTACCCGTGGGCGATATTGCTCGAAGGATCTTGGGAAATATCGCCGCCTCCGGATCCTTGACGAAAGGCATACCGAGTGACGTTTGAATGGTAACGGTTAACACGTCACGTCTGGAAGTCATTTAATTATACAATTGCTTTGCATTTCTTAAATGATCGAAAATTGACATTTTGTAATGTGTAACTTAACCTTCGCTTATATCCTAGATTAATGCTAACGAAACTGGACTTATAAAACTTATACTATGAAGGGCGCGTGAGGACGGGGGGGGAGCAGAATTAAGGGGTCGATGTACCCTGCCATGGCATTGCCAGGAACTTTGCCATATGGATGGAACCTTTAAACCCTCTGCACCGTCACAATATGGTCTAGCATAACGAGATTATAAATCAGGGATAAATCGGATTCAAGGCGATGAACTGCAGCATGCCCATTCCAGTAGGACTGGAGGAAAAGGTATAATATGGATTCAGGTGCCATCAGCTGGATATCTGTCACGAGAGTGAAGGTCGTTAATCGCTCCCATCTGGTCTGCACACGCTACATCTATCCAAGATGCACCAAAAAATGTTATGATTGGAATCTACATGTCGACATCTCTCCTTCCACCTTTTACTTGAATCTTGTGGATTACGTGTATCCTTATTCTTCGCATATCCTCACCTCATCGCATCAATAAGCAAAATGGAATATGTCGTATCTGCCATGGACACTAAACAATACGTCTCAATTAGTCGTGGTGCAAGGACACACGTTTCACTGCCTGCGAAATCACGTACATGCAGCCTTCTCTTTCACCGTGGAGGTTAGACACCATCTTTGGGAAGTCGGTACGCCTCTTACTCACGACCTACATATAAACAGATGTGAGTGCATGATGCCTTATTATCCTTGGAACGATTAATTCCGATTATTTCAAATGTGGTGTGAATAAAAATCGCTATTATAGATATGTTCATTCATATATTGGCGTTACACAGGTGGAAAATAATATTCACACATATCTGATATAACATTGTTAACCCTCCTAAGGTGTTCGAGTCTTTTTCAATCCATCGTGCCTTTAGTTGTTCCAATGCCATTACTTATGCTAGAGGATTGTTGCTCAAATGATTAGTGTTCATGTATAAGCACTAATCAGTGATCTTAACACAACAAGTATTGTTTCTGTACCAGAAATATTATTGACGCAACTATTGTCACAATGAATTGACCAAAATCCTAGCACCTTAGGAGGGTTAATTCTGTCCTTAAGCGGTAAAAGGAGATAACTAAAAAATTATCGAAAATTTTAGATATTTTTATTTTTACAAATATCTCGAAAACTTTAGGAGATACGATAAAATCTTATTGAAGCTTTTTTGTAGGAAATTAAATTCTCTACAAAAAAGGTTCTATGCAATTTCGGCGTATCTTGCAGAGTTTTTGAGATATAATCAATTTTGTGAAAGATTTCAATGAAACTTTTTTAACGACTTACCTCCTTTTACCGCTTAACGACCGAAATGATGATTGCATTATAAAATTTACATAATCACCGTTATTAAACAATCAAGTATAAAACAAAAGTTGTGATGGAACAAGTTTACGCAAAAGGTGACTAGTCTCATAATTGGGCCTTCACTGGGTATCCACTAGTCTCCTCCAATCAATTGAAGAGCATCCATGATAAAGATGGACAATGAAAAGGTGAGATGCTTGACTTAATTTTCCTTGAAGGTAAAATAAACGCGACACTGCCGTGTAAAATTCGTGCTAGTGATTTGTTAAAGCACGCCGACAGTATAGTCCGCCATGATTATGTTCCTGGTATATACACGAGACCTCGAGAACTCGTGAGATAGACAGGAGGACTAATCACTGAACAAGAGGGGGAGATGAGAGAGGGAGAGAAAGGGTTAAAACCACCCAGGTGAAAGATAAAGAACAGCATAGTGTGCACCACAGCCGTGAATGGATGAATGCACGCGGATGCAGGAAATACGCGCGCTTGGATGTGCGTCAAGTCAGGCTAATGCGCTTCCACTATATACACGAGTGTATGAAAACTCTGCGATGTATAAAGTTGGCTCTTACTCAAGCCGCACAGAAAGTTGCACCAAAGTCGCTGCATTATTAATTTGTTTTTAAAGCCTCACTAAGTGAAGCCATGTGATGACACTCGCGCCATACATTCGTAACGTATTGTATAATGCAGGTACCTTTGCTTGATCTCATCTATATGTTCCTGGTTCAAGAAAAAACGTATGCAAATTCTGTAGTTAAGCGGTAAAAGGAGATAAATCGAGAAAATTTTTTCATTAAAATCTTTCAAAAAATTGATTATATCTCGAAAACTATACGAGATACGACAAAAATATAGAAGACCTTTTTTGTAGAGAATTCAATTTCCTACAAAAAAGGTTCAATAAGATTTTTTCATATTTCTCAAAGTTTTCGAGATATTTGTAAAAATCAAA
>JABSMT010000022.1:0-10984 GCA_018902335.1 Eumacrocentrus americanus | reverse complement strand
TAATAATTAATCAAGAAAATAAAAATTACACTGTTAATGTCTGTATATACTTTTCAAACAGTCAGAATCAAATAAAAAAAATAATAATAAAAATAAACAAAAAAAATCTCATCTTTTGACATTTCTACTTAAAGACATAGAGTGAACGCTTATGATCACATGCGGCTTGCAAAGGCGCGAGCAAGGGAGAACGGTAGAGCACAACTGTACAAGTTGTATAAGAATAATTGTAGTCTCTGGTTGGCCCGAGAATGTTACACATTAATAGTGTGTAATACACAATATCTACGATGATAGAGACCGTAGATGTGATTAATTCACCTTCCAGGACACTATTATCGATATTATCTGTGCGAACTTCATGCTTTTCCATTATCATTTTATCTTTTTTTTCTTTTTCAACAGGACTTGTATATGTATATCTCGACCCGAGCCTCACCAGCTGACTAGATTGCATTTCTAATGTTCTTAAAAGTTTTAATCCTAAATTTTCCATTTATTAGTGATTCAGACTACGGCTAGAATCGTTTATAACACCTAAAAGTAAAACGATGATCTACAATTTATGAAGAGAACGGCTACTAAATCTTGATCTTCTTACTAGCGAATAAATTTAATAGTAATTTATATCAATGAAGAACATTACCTACATTTTTTTTTTTGCCGAGCCTCGCTCCAAATAGTCTGGATGCCTGAAGCCTGCTATACACTGATCAAGCATACTATTATTTACAAAAGAAATCCATAAACACGGATTCACAAGAGCCCACATCGTCGTATTGTTCGAGCTACTACCGTTTCCTTTAAATCTCTTTCTCTATTCTTCATCTTCATTTTCTCATAATGATAAATTGGCGCGTTTGCCGCTTTGGTCACGTGATCAATGCTTCTAAACCATATATATTCGTCGTCGTGATAGCCCGAAAGCATTTTAATTTACAAATACCGTACAACGTAATACATTTATGCGAGAATATGATCGCTAAGACTACCTCTTCTTCCCCAACTGCTTGGAGACCAATTTCTTCTTCAGCTTATGGTCCACCTTGACTGGCTTCTTCTTAGGTCGTTCCGGCGAGCCGTTGCAACAAGCACAACCCTTCTTCACGTGGCCCCGTAAACTAGATCGTCGAGCACGACAGTCTGTCGGCTCAATTAGAGTCGTATGACACGACTCATCGTCCGAAGGTTCAGACGTTTTGTCACTTGACAGCACACTTGACTCATTCATTACGTCAACCTTGGTACGTTTGGCAATAATGCCCTTAGACTCGGCACGATTAAGCACTACTCTTGCATTCACCTGAAGCTTCTCCTTCTTCTTCAGATACGTACACCGATCAGAGGTGGCTTTGGTATTACCCATTTGCATACTGTCCTCAAGTCCATTGGTAATAATATTGTCCTCTGGCTGACTGCTAATTGACTCACTGATACTGGAGTCCTCGTCGTCGCTGCTCGATCTCGTTCTCTCTGATATTGGACTCTCCCAGGAGAGATACTCTGCTCGATGTACCTTCGATGTTGCTCTCTTCTTGTTCGCGTAGGTGTATTTGTGCGTCGACAAGAGAGGCCCAGCTATGGGTGACAGTGGAGATGGTATGGTTACGTCTGCAGTGTTATTGCTCAATAAAGTCAAGCTTTCATCGCCCGAACTGGCGATTGAGGAATTGTTGACGTTCGTAACCAATGGCAAAGACTCCGAATCCAGGTCAATGTCCAGCTTCATGTTCGATGGTATGCTTGATTCACTACTAGGAGAGCCCTCTTTTGAACCATTTCTCGACAACATTTTTGGATGACTCGTGTCTTTCGACGAGTCATTTTCCATTAGAGCTAAATGTGGTGGCGATAGTCTGGACATGTCCGAGTTGCTGTTTGATGCGTCATCCTGGCTCAAGTTTTCTAGACTCAACCTCATGTGCTTTGGAGGAATTTCTAACTGACTCTCGTCGGGCTTGTCCCTCTTAGATCTCTTCGCAGTATCCTTTGTCGTCCTCGTTCGTTGTGTAACGCTTTTTCTTCGTTCGTTAGTCTTGATGTCTGTTACTGGACTGGTGTCTCTACTGCCACTGGAAGAGTCTAGAGGACGAAAGTACGAGGCGTTGTAAAGCTTCATACCAAGTGGTTGACTGCAAGAAGCGTCTTGTGACAAATGATCAAATGACGGCGAGTGATTCGTGTCAAAAAGAAGATCAGCCTCTGGAAATAAGTCACTTGTACTTGGCTCGTCGACACCCAGATCCTCACACTCCTCTGACAGACTTTTCTGTAGTCTCAATTCTCGTTCCATTGCTGCACGATTCCTCTCTAGTCTCTGTTGCGTCAATTCACGCTCCAATCTCGGATTGTTTGACTGGTTTTTAACAACACTACTTTTATTTGAATACTGCTGGAATGGCTCTAACGTGTGATTCATAAAATACTTCTTTGTGTTTGTTTGATATATCTGACCACTGGCCATCTCAATTCCCTGACCCTTGTTAATTATTTGAAGAACAGTTTGAACGTTTTCGGAGTTTTCTCCATCACGTGAGTACACTTTTTGTGGCTCGATGCCCAACTGATTGGTCGATGCTGGCACATACCTCCATGGCGTGTCCGGAGAGGATTTTCTCTCTGGTTCCCAAGCTTCTTGTAGTCTTGCATTTCCACACAGTACTCCATTGCCCATTTTGCAAACTACATCGGTATCATTCGACTGACGCATCGACGACTCCTGACTGTCTGAGCCTCCTGCTTCTCCAGTGACTAGAAAGTGGCTCGAACTGTCAATACTTGACAACTGCTTGGTAGTCACAATTGCTGACATTGGAGTTGACTCTGAAAAGTAAAGTAAAATGACAATTAATGATCTAGTCCGGAATTGTGATTAATAAATAAAATGTCTCGGGCTTTACCTGCTTTAGAGTTACTTTGAATCGATGTCACGATGCTCGGAGAAATAACAGAATTAACAGTAATCAGAGACTTTGAAATTTTTTCATGCGATGAATCGTCAATTTTTCTCTTCACTGATTTTGGCGAAATGACCTTATCGCTGGCAATTATTTCTGTGGACGCCTCCTTCGTTTCTTTCTGCTGAGATGCCGTCTGTTGTTGCTGTGGCGACTGTGTTCGGTGCTGATTATTATTAATCGACGACAAGTCAGACGGTGTGGCAAAAGCCAGGGCTATCGTTGGGCCATGGATTGTCACTGATTTCTCAGACTGTAGTTGATGCTCGTGCGAAGTATTTTTCTCAGGCGAACCTGAAGTCGCCGTTGCTGAAGCCAGACGCACAACTCCATCGGCCTTTAAACCACCAGAAGCAGACAATTTTCCAATGGTTGAATTAAATAATCTCGTGCCTTGAAGTGACAAGTTAGCACTGCTCGTTATAACTCCACATATCTGTTGACTATCTGTAATTTCGTTCAAGTTTCGCTGAAGTAATCCAATAGTAGGCGATTTATTAACTAAAATTGTATTTGATGTCGATTCATTAGTTACACCTGGTGTTGTAGCTTCACTCTTTACATCGCTTGCAACGTCACTCTTATTACTGTCTGTCGCTGATTCACTTGTAAATTGCGTGCTTGTACTGGTCTGTGGAATGACTACCGAAGCGTTTTGTACATTCTGCGCGGTGCTCAATACCTGTGTAGTAGACAGGGTTGGCAGGCCAGGCAGCTTGACTTGCTTCACTTGACCTGGTTGAGAGATTATTTTTCCAGCTTGATTCAAGAACGACTGAAGAACAAGCGCATTAGAAACTCCAGTACTGCCGCCGGCTCTGCCACTTGCTGGCACTGTTGCAAGAAGTTTTGACCCACTAGAAACGATCGTGAACTGTTGTGTACCCTTCACGAGATTCATCGGTAAAATATAATTGGTTCCTGGTACAAAGACCGCAGTACTTCCCATCTTGCCCGTTACAGACGCCAGAGCTTCACTGACACTGACTGAAGCAGTTGGTACAGTTTCCTGGACAATCACCGTTCTCGATTGTCCACTAGATGGTTCGGTGAAAATTAAATTTCGCCTCTTGACATTTAGCTCGACACCGTCGTTAGAGTCACTCGTCAAATTGCGAGTTTCTGCGATCGAGTCAACGACTGGAGTCGTTGGAGGAGCCTCGTCTTGTGATGTAAATGCTGCTGGACTGTCTTGAATTTGTACGACACCACTGCTCGAGTCTTCACTGCCCATGGTTCTGCCCAGATCATCTGCACTGGGGCTCAATTCTGATGTTTGTGCCCCAGCTGGTTTGGCCTTGTTCGAGCTGGATTTTTTACGCTTCGAGGACTGACTGGGATTGGTGGGCGGGTTCGAGCGTCTTCTTGGTGCAGGTTTGTTGTTTAAATCAGGCGAATTCCTCAATTGCTCTGCATACTCAGCCAAGATCGTGTAGATTCTCTGGGCAGTCTGCTCATCTTCCTGAGGCTTCTGCTGTGGCTTTGGAATTGGTGAGGCTTTGGACGTACTGGTAGTATTTGTTTTTACTGTTTTCGGCACCGATTTTTTGGCGCTCTTTGGAGATGGTGTTGGTGGCGTTTTGCCAGCAGACGGAATAGGCGCTGGTGCAGGAGTAACACAGGGACTCGATGAACTCTGAGAAGTGACGCTGAGTGCCGGTGAGGCTGCCGGTTGACAGTAGCTAGTCACAACGACCACCGGTGTAGAAGTGGTAACTTTTTGTGGTGTCGTTGGAGCACTCTGATTTACATATGCCAGTGAAACTTTCTGAGGAAAAACGTCTTGCTGAAAGGAGGCAGTATTGCCATTGCTCGCGAATTCTGTATTCGTTGGCGATTGCGAGGCAATGAGAAGCTGCTGAGTGAGAGCAGAGACAGAGCCTTGCTGTTGATGTTTTGCTGGACTCTGCTGTGTCGTGGTTTGAGTTTGAACAGTCGTAGTTGTTGCATTTGACGTAGACTGATGTTGAGGCTGGATCGTACTTCGTTCTTTAACTTGCTCCAAAACGCTCTCAAATTCTCGTAATTGTTCCAATGTCGTAGAACTCACTTGATTCGGTACTTCAATGGGAGAATTCAATAGAGTATCCGCTCTGACTGCTGGTTGCTGCTGTTGACGCGGCTGTTGAGGTTGTTGTATTCTTGGAGCAGCGAGAACAGCTTGAATGGCCTCAGCAAGATTTTGTTGTCTTAATGGAGTTCCAGCACGAATAATATTCAATTTGACTACAGGTGTCCTGCCACCAGGCAGAGCATTTGTGTGCGATATAGCCGGAATGAGGTTCAGCTGTGTCCCAGTCGTAGTCGAGAGAGTAACAGGTTTGTGCGTATATATAACACCAGGCGAAGCATTCTGAACGAGTTGAGTGATAGTTTGACTAGTATTCGGAGTACTCACGCTCGTATTGCTGCTAGAGCTCTGGACTATGTTGAGTATCTGCCTGCTACTCGACAATTGCAGATTTGGAATGTTCGTAATAGACTGTACATTGAGCCCAGCGTTAGCTTGGCTACTTGGCACCGATGTTTGCACGGCTTTTGACAGATTTGATGTCTTCTGAATGCTCATCGGCTGTGTAATTGTATCCGTGGTGGAGGACGTTGCCACAGTGGTTGTGTCTGTCGAGAGTGTATAAATAGTCTTGCCAAAGGCCTGTTGGAACTTTGGCAAACCCGTATTTTGTCCTTGCTGCTGTTGGGACACTTTCACTGGAGTCGTTCGTTCATAAGTGTTTCTATTGGACACAGTAGACGATTCAGATACTCGTTGAATGTGTCGCGAGAACCCAACACTGCCGTCATCCAAATTCTGCAACGTCAGAACATTTCTCTGTGCAGTAATAGTATTTGGATTCACTGAGGCCAATTGGTAAGTGCCGTCGGGTTTGCAGACAATCTGCAGCTGCTCGGAGGTGATGGGCATAGACGTCGTCGTAGTCGCGGAGGGCGATGGTGATTTATTTGGTGAGTCGTTTCGACTTATCCGTTGATTATTCATCGGACGTGGACTATCAGGTTCAGTCGTTGAAGCATTTGTTGAACTCGTTGGGGACGTGTCAGGCGGCTGATTGGCTTCTTCACCTACGTCATGCAGTGCAGACGATCTCGGTGGAGGTGTCTGTCCAGCTGGACTCATCCCAACGCCACTGTCATGCCCTCCAGATGACGGAGTTCCAGGTAATTGAATATTTCCTGCAATACTTGACGTTCGGTTTCTTGGTGGTGTATTGCCGCTATTCACTGATCCAGAATTTGGACTTTGAGGAATGTTTCGTGAAAGTTGGACGACATTGACAGTCGATTGAACCCTTGGTGGTACCATCATATCGAGAGAATTCATCCCAGGAACGTTTTTAGCTAATATATCCGAGTCTCTCACTGCCTTCGCGAGAATGTCAAATTTACTTTTGCCTAAATTCGATTTGATCGGCTTACGATTTCGCTGATTCTTGTTTTTCTCATTCGAATGATCACCTTTGTGCTTGTGATACGAGCCAATAGAGTTTTTGTGCGGCACAAATGGCATTGTTTTCTGAATATTCATGAGTTCACTAGAAATATCGCCAGCGCTCAAAGTAGGCTTTTTTGATTGTAACAATTTTCTATCGATCTCGTCTGTCCTGGTTAATACGATTTTAGGATTTAAATTTAGTGTACTGAGCATCGGTGCAAATTTTGCAATGCTCCCAGTATTATTATTATTCGTCACGTTGTCTTTAGTTTTATTAGTTAAAATATTCTTCTGCAGTATTTGTGACATCCTTGGTGGTTTTTTCGTATTCTGCGGTCGAAACATCCTCAGGGATTTGAGAACAGCCGGATCACTTCGCTTCTCTGTGATGATCAAAGGCGCTGCGGCTGTGTAAGCTGAGCCTTTGATCGTCTCACGTTTATTTTCATCCATATCAGCAGAGAACAACGTGATTATGTCGTTGCTGCTTACATCTGAGCCGCTTACATCTTCATTAGGTCGTCGAATGTTCTCGTTTACAAGCATGTGGAAATGTGAGACTGACTCAACTGTCAGCTTGGATTTCCCACGTTTCTTGGATATTTCTTTATTGCACGATTTATTTAATTTACTTTCCTGTCTGCAGCCATCACTGCCTAAACTGTCTGTCTGACTGTCCTGAGTATTTGTATCCTCTGTATCAGACACCGAACTCGATATATTATTACGAAAATGCTTTGGTTTATGTTCGTCACTATCGTAATCACTTTCAGACGACTCTAACCTGTGAATCTTTCGATGCCTCGTGGTTCGTCGAATTCGCAGCACACTCCCACTATCCGAGTCAGTACTATCATCCAAGCTTCGTCTCGCAGCATTCCTCTTGTAAGTTCCTGCTGGTTGAAAACTGCCATACTGATCGGAACTGTCCGAGGCAACGTCCGCCCACTGCTCGTAGCCCTTTTCAATTCCAAAGAAAACATCTTTGGTGTCGTCCTCCGAGGGCCAATCCTTGAATTGCGAGTAGTCAATATTGAGATACTTCAACTCTTTATTTGTGTTTCGCATCTCCTCAGCATTCTCGAGGTATCGCTCACACAGGGCATCCAATTCCTTCCAATCTAACACCCAGCTGAGCATGTGGTAACGAGGACTGCTGAGCACGACAGCCAAATCGTCGCAAAGCTGTGGCGAGAGACCGAGCTTCTCAGCGTCTAGCACCTGATTTGGCACAGACTTCTCATCATAGTTTGCTAAACCGGTCACCGCATCGCCTTTTATGAGTATAAGAGCGTCTAAAGTTCTCCCAACGTTTGTCTCGGCCTCAGATGGCTTTTTGCTTGGTGCCTCGATCCCTGTAAACTCGCCACAATTAAAGCAAAGCTCACCGAGGGGCGCCTTTGAGTCTGGACCATTTTTCGGATGCAGAGGACACTTTTCCGTGATAGTTGTCGTTTCTTTCTTTACCGGCGACGTCAACAGGCTCTTTAATAATTGATCGGAACACTCGAAATTCTTCGATAATCCATTTTGTTGGTTCTCATTATTTTTTCCTACTTTTATCGGTGATGGGACAACTAGTGTAGATGTGGATGATGTCTCAGTGCCATTATTGTACAGTGTTTCACTAGATTTTTTGAGCCCTGTTATTGCTTTGGGGCTTTTATCCGATTGAGCATTATCAGCCTTATTCGTCAACCTCTCGTTCTTCTCGGTTGCCTCGTCAGCTTTGCCTTCTTCCTTGATTTTGCCACAAGCTATAGCCATCTCACGAATTCTGTCGAAGCAGACGCGCGTCGGATGTAATGAGAACGCTGTCAGAACACACTCTCTTGCAATGCCGATATTGCTGTCTACAACATCGGCCAATTTGAGGAATTGCGTGCTCAGGCGCTTCGCTGTCTCACGTACACTATCCTTGTCGCATTTTGCTTTTTGCGTCTCCAACTCATTCATGTCCGTTGTCAGTGCTCTGATATAAAGCTCGATAGTCAAGGGCTTTATATTCTCTCCAAACTGAAAGAAAAAATGATGAAAAATTTTAATTTATATCAGGCTCATTAATTTATGCTAAAAAAATTCTATTAACCAGTGAACTTACATATTTTAAAAGTACTGCACAGAAAATATATATATGTTGGGCACTCTCAGCAGGCTCAATCAATTTTCTAATCATTCCCGGCAAGGTCGGGTCAGTGTCCTTAATTTTAGCGTGTAAAGACGCCCATGAATTTAGAATTTGTTCTAAAACATTTGCACCCGTTTCAGTGACAGGTCGGACCATACCAGCGGTAACCAAATACTGAGCAACCAATTCGGCGGCTTTTATCGAATTTCGCCAAACACGCGCAGTACCGTACTTGGTGGGTTTCTCGCCGCTGAGTCTCTGGACTAGTTCTAGTCCATCATTGAGGTCCATTAATTTTAACTGCAAGAAGATAATAGTCATTAGGAATCTAGTAATTATATAGCAACATTATCAATCCAAACATGTACTAAAAACACTTTATAGTGACGGTAATAAGGACTCACTTGAGCGAATATGTCTTGCGTGCGTTTTAGTTTGTACAGGAGAACAATGTATACATCAATCATATAGTGAACATGGTGAAGATCTGACAATGAGTGCAACCGATCGCCTCTTCTGAGAGACCGAACGCAGGCTGCAGCGAGCTTCACTGCGATGTCCTCGCAACGGTCCTCGCAGAGAATTTTTAGCCTCATAGTCAACAGTTCGCCTTGCTCCGAGCAGCAAAACTCTGAAATTAAAAAATATGAATTACGACTTTGACCATTATATTAGCATTTGATAAGGGGTCGTGAAATATATTGTATTCATACCCTCTTCATGTTCAGAATCTGGTTGACCGTTAAGTATGCGGTCGAGCGCAGGATGAGACCATGGATTGTGTACTAGTGATATCAGGGCAGTGCACCTCGGTGCAGCCGGGTGGTGCACCAGGTGACTCGCACACCTCTGCAATGTTACGCTGAGGTGCGTCTTCGTAGCAGGTGAGAGCTTCGGCCACTCCCCGCGTAATACCAGTGTCAATGTGTGTCTAAAATAGAAACATAACAGTTGTATAGAAAATTGTTATTTTGTACTATATACAGCTGATGATTGTTTCTTTTTTCACAGAGGACGAAAAACTCATATTGAAGCTGAGAGAAAGGGCGGATTTGTGTGCCCTCTATTACAACCACCATCTCACGTACATACTGCAGCCCAATGGAGCAGTGGATACGGTTTTTTGCATAATGTAATTGAATTCTTGGAATTAGCATATCAATGAAACGATAATTCGTTCCTCGTCTTATCGGCAGCTTCTTTTTTTTTATTCATTGCCTTCTTTATAAATGTTATTTCTGACTAATGTGTATTATTATTAAATCATCGCCATCATCATTCGTGGTAGAATTTTACTTCTAGTCAATAGTGAAAACTTAAATTCATTATTATACTCACTTGTGAACCCATTCTATGAGAGACTGGGTGGCCTCTGGGGTTGCCGCAGGAATGAAATTGGTGACATGCTCCCAGGCGGACAGAAGTGCATTCACCTTGTCGCCGTACTTTTTTTTGGAGTCACTCAATGTCGCTTCAAGCCCCTGAAATCAATGTACCCCATTTATATTAAATCTCATAAATTTCAAATCAGTTGGAATCATAAAAAAATAAATATATATACATAGATATACATGTACATTAATCGAATATTCCTACACCTGGAGGAAATGATTTTCAGTAATTATATCCCTGCCTATACAGTAGACATCTGGAGCGCGTTGTATTGTACAGGAAAGAAAACCACTTTACTGATTAAAACCGAGTCTCTCCGAGCCCTAGGACGTTAAGAAAATGTACTTAGGATATTAGCGGGATAAGCTACACGACAACAACATTGTAATTCGATGTTAAAGTTTTCTAATTAAACGAGTAGTAGTAAATGAACTTCATATGAAGAAAAATAATTTACAAAGCAATGAAAACGAGAAAAAAAAAAAAAATAGTACAACAACATGGATTACTTATCGATAGACTTTTTCTTTTCAATCTGTCCCGACAGACTCGGCTTTGATTACCACTAGAGTCACAAAATGAAGACTATGTCTTGCCTCTCTGCCTCGCAGCTATTATCGACTCCAGTAAAAAAAAATTAAATAAAAAGCAAAAATAAGTAATTATTGGTTCTCAGACGAATTAAAGTCAAATTAATGCTAACAATAATGATAATCTAGAGATGCACTTCAAATGGGATGACGTCATTAATATTGAGATGTATTGTATCATGAGGCTGCCAGCAATATGTTGCACTAACTATGAATCCCTCTTGCCTATTGCAATCAGTGTTTGGCGCGCTTCGCTGTCTGCCAGAATAATATTCCTGACGACCGCAGAATTTCCTGACCTAAAATATAACAACGTTATAACTGAGATATCACAAATAACGTTAAGTGTACTTCAAAGACGTGTCTAAATCTGAGAGAGAGAGGCATATTATTTAGTGTCATGAGAGTAAAAATAATCCTGGACGCTTAAGTCATAAGATGTCTCAACATAACTATATATATATAT
>JABSMT010000011.1:0-10989 GCA_018902335.1 Eumacrocentrus americanus | reverse complement strand
TTAGAATCGTCTATTTTTTTATATATCTCAAGAGACTCTTTCATAGAACTATTAAATACATTTTAATAATAATAATTGTTTTTCACATCAACTATAGTATAAATACAGGAAAAAATGGCAAAACAAAACTAATTAACGTGCAGTAGTAGATTCACTGAAGTATTTTGAGAATGTATCGCGTAATTAAATGTAGCATATTCTGCCGTGTGTTCGCTTCTTATATTAAATAAAAAAATAAAAAAATTGCCACATTATGTATGAACGAAAGCATGAAAGAGTGTGAAAGACTTGATGTTACCTATACATACACGTGGGCTAGTATTATAAAGAAGACAAAAGGCGAATTTGGCAATAAATGTCTCACGAGTTGATGATAATGATGATTATAAATCTGAAGAAGAAGAAGAAGTATAACAAATAATTAAATAAATCCTGTGTATAGAGTTGTAAAACGAAGGATCGAGAAACAAATGTCGATGATACACCTTTGTATATATAAATGTATCAATTATATACATAAATATATATGCATACATAGATTAACCGAAACTGAAGGCAAGCAGGGCGAGTTTGTATAATATCGAAGGTCCTTTCCTGATGAGCGCAAGGGCGGGAAGAAGAAGAAAAGTAAAAAATCAACGGAGCAGACAGGACGTCGTCTCCCTGTTCCAATCGAAGGACAGTGTGCCAGGGTTCTTGTACATTATGTATATGTAGCATCGAACATGTTCGCTACAATATATACTGGGTCAAGGGATTTCAAGTTTGCCTGAGGCTGATTATTGCTCTCAAACGTGCGATGTTGATCCGCAAGAACTGGTGAACGTTCCGGGTCTTCCTTTCAATTTTATATTTTCTCTTTCTTGACGCTATAATCTAATACATTGCCCAATATAATCCCATACTAACATTGTCAGCTATATAAAACCCTCGCATTAACTAATGCAAACACTATTTCATTCTTTGGCAATCCCCAGAGGCGTCTACAAAATCAGCAATCGCTTCTTTTGAATCAAGATTAGAAGCAGCATACTCTGAAGTCTTCGCACAGGAACAAGAGCTGTAGCCGGAGGCGCAATTGCGCAAGAAGACAATTTTACATTCACCCTGGTCCCTCTTGAAGTCGTTGAGACCGACAGACAAACGTACAAACGTGTCTTTAAGAAGGTTTTTTTTTTGGCTTGCTTTGTTCGTGTGCTATAGGAACATGATAACTAATTTCTCTTTATTTTTTTTTTTAGATTAAAATCATTGGTGGATGATGGCTTAGCAGCGACTGAATAGCTTTATCCTCAAGCTATCTTCAGTATCAATAATTCGATTACAGCTAAGCTCCAGCTTGGTTTATTCAGCTGTAATCGATCCTGCAAGCTGTGAAGTTTGTGTCACTGCCCCCTGACACGGTCGAAGATCTCCACCACCGACTTTATGCCTTATGGCATTCAATTCTAATCAATTAACAATCTCCAGGTCTTCATTAATTCGTGATGGCTCTTTGGAGACGATTGCTAGCCAGTAATAATGTTTTTTTGGTACTGGAAGTAATTGCTCGTCCATTGGGAGCCTCTGTCCTGTAATATGGTCATGGTCATCTTGGCGAATCACCCCGGGGGCCTCCACGGCCAGTCCTTATTGTTGCTTTGCTCGTGTACATCGCGACTGACTCACAATCACTTGGTCAGCGGTTCTCATTGACGTTTTACCATTATCAATTGGCTATCAAACACATCCAGACATCAATTCTGTACACATGACTTGTCCTCTTATTATCCTTGCCAATCTACACATTATACCTGGTTTCTTTCTCAGAGAGCAAGCAAAAAACCATCCAAGTTTCACTCTCTAACTCGCTAGTAATGCTCCAATTACAGAGTTAAATTGTCTGGTGCGAGGCTAAATCAGTTAAACAGTCATTCTGAACAGACTAAGTAAATGATTATACTAAAGCTGTAAATACATTGACATTTATAGTGACGTGTAGTTACTAGCTATATTCTGTTTTTTTCTTCTTCTCTTTCATGATTGTATATATACCTACACGTGTGTGGTGACGAATTGAAAATAAAACTGATCCACGCATTTGGCGGGCTACCCTGACCCAGATCCAACGTGGGTATATATGATTTCTGTCTTGCTTTCTGAGACATTCGCGAGATATATCGCCCCAGGGAATTTTCGCCGCCCTCCTGACTGCTTCGTCGATGTTACAAGAAACTTAGCGCAGAAGTATAGGTGCCATGTCCTTCATTTCTCACCTCCTGTTCCACGTCTACAGAGAGGTTGTCTTTCATCTTTTAGCTCTCATTGCTTTGCAAAGATGATTTTGCCCATCCCTCTTTCATATGAATCTTCTTCTATTACTTTCTAGTCCAAGTAGACATATAGAAGAAGGTGAAGACCCCCAGGCTATACTACAACTCTAGGATCATTATCTAACTCGTTATACATATTATGTTTAAGACGAGACAATCTGCAATTGATAAGGACATCGATCCCATTCTTGGTTCTTTATCATTGATATTCATAAGCAGAAACATATAAGAGAATGAAGTCATCTTGATTGATTATATGTATATAGATTGGAAGACAAATGTATAACAGGATCTGTCTCTTGGTTTATCGCTCTGTCATGCAGCCTTCGGATATCTCCTATAAAACCCAAGCTTATGAATTTTCATGTAAAAGAAAGAAAAACAGAAATTATCGTGGAATAGCAAACTGCTTAGGTGTGCGTTTGTGCCAATATATAGACGGGAATATGTATATAGTCATGTCAATGTATCCATAATACATGATACGAACGCATGCTAGGAGTCTTTTCCTTCTTGTTTATAACTTGAACGATAATTATGTGTGTAAGACACGTGTAAACAATATATTGTTGAGTTAAATCTTGTTGTTCAAATCCCCCGGATCCTTTTTCATTCACGATAATTGTGCGATGCACGATATTGAGGCTTTGATATAATTGAATAATTGACAGCAATTATTGATCACACCTAGTCTATGATCATCAACGTCTGCATTGCTGCTCTTGTCGAGGGAAACACACCTCTTTCCTGATTTATTATTGTGTCTCGAAGAACCCCAAGAATTATCAACACATACAGAGTCTATTTAAACGTCTGCACCAGAATAAAAAAAAATTAAATGTGTTAATTTATAAATCTGAAAATAAAGTTTTAAAAATTCTTATAAAAATTTTCTGTGAAAATATCCCGGACAATTCTCTCTGTTTAGGTTGTATAGTATTTAATTATTCCATTAAATCCATCATATCTTGAAATCTATGGGAAATATGACAAAATTGCATACAAGCAATTTCGTAGAGAATTTAATTTCCTACAAAAAAGGTCTCATGCATTATTATCGTATCTCGTATAGTTTTCAATATACATGGAAAAATGTAAATATCCAGAATTCAGATGAAAATCTTTCAATGTAACAATCATTAATATTATTTTCAAAAGGATCATTATCCTATTCAGGAAACGATGAAATATTTATTATCAATTTTGTGGCGGAAGTTTAAATACTCTCTGTATATGTGTGTAACTAATTCACGGCGAGATTTATTCTCATGCGAGACACAAACAACTCTAGGAAATCTCCGTTATTTCCAAGTCATAACCCGCCTTTTTTATTGTTGCATAATGAAAACGGTGAAATCGTAGGAGTGTCACGACTCTACTATGTGCGAATGCCCCGGTGACTCAAATACTTTATACGTAAATACATAACTCGATTAGTTGGATCTTCTTGCGTCAGCCCATGAGGTGTATCACCGTTGTCCGATTACACGCATCAGTTATGGCATTAATCTCTCTCTATCATATATTACATAATCAGGGATAGATAAGAAGTCCATCAAGAGGATCCGGAAATGCATTTCGCTCAACTATAACTCTTCTAAACTGTTATTCCTCTTTCGTGGATTTATTCAATTAAAGTAATCCACCTAATCGAATTGTCTCTAACACCGCATTTTTTTATGCAACTCTGTCTCGTCAGTAAATACTGAGATTGACACGTAGAGGAAAAAAACATGTATATACATATACTTATATCGGAGGATGATATAGGTAGACGATCGGTCTACACACGTCCTTTAGAGAGACCTGTGGCGGTGGCTCCTTACAAGACACCAGCCGCACTTGACCCATATCTTATTATGCTCACAGCGTCCGGATGCGACACGAAACGCGCCGAGATATCGAGAGTGTCGGGTGGTCTTTGGAGGTCATGCACGTCGCTGAATTTTTCCATCCTTGTTTCTATACAAAAATGTCTCGTGTTATCCTTTTTTTCTATTCTTGATCACTCAAATCCGTCGACAAGAGCCTTCAATCAGTGTCCTGAGAATACTGATGATCCTCCTGAAATGAAAAAAAAAAAATGACTAGAATATTCTTAATATCTTTTTTTTCCTGAATAGCCCGCAAAAAGTATTCGCTTCTTTATCTTTTTTCTGAATAATAATTAGGTTCTAGATGTGTTACAAGATCATTAGCATGAAATGATTAATTTAATTAAGAATATGAAGATGTTTCCTTATTTTTTTTTTTGGACTATTCAATCAAATAATAATAAAAAATGATATTTTTCTCACGATGCATGTAACGATTCCTCTTCCTTGACAGTAATTGTACCATGTTTCACTCTTGATCTGTCGATAGATAGTGTGTAATTCAAGCTCTTGGCCTTCGAATTCGATCATCATCCTATTGTTGTTGTTTTGATATCCTGGATTAGTTGATAGAGTGAATTTATATATTGAAATTCACGAGTCTTCTATATCTGGCGTCTTGACCGGCATTCCGGAAGGTCGCAACCTCCGTCGAGGTCCTCAGGGCCACGAGCGGGAGGAAGTGAAGGAACTTGATGTATAATAGTAGTATGTAGCCAGTAGTAGTAGTAGTGTAGCAGTACTGATACACTACTTAGGTAAGTAAGTAAGTAAGAAATCGGTGATGGCAATTTGGAAAAGCAAATCGCGCGTGCGCGACTTGTGCCGGGGAAAGTACTTAAAGAAGTCCGGCTCTTCAAGTTAGAAGGCCACTCTGGTCTCGACCGTCACCGAGTTCGTATTCGATCGCAGGCACTGATCCAAGTGCTTCTTTTTCTGCTTGAGTAACCATCAGGAAGCACTAGTGAATTGAACTCTGTAATTGTCCAATTAATTGATTAATTAACTATGCTGTCGAACATGGTCTGAAGCTAATGAGAAAGAAGAGGTGAAGTGCAGTGAAGAGAGTCATCAGCAGCATCATTATCATCATCATCATCAAATATAAATTATCAAATCTCATTTGAAGAATTACTTTTGAATCATGGACGAAGCTGTGGAGATTCAGCAGGAGTCAATGGACGAGGTGGGTAGTTTGTTCTCACCACCACCAATGAAGAAATCCGACACGCGTGACAGTATTTCATCAATTGACAGCGATGTGAGTCTGTCGTTCGATAGAAGAGGCTCCAAGGGTGAAGATGCCGACCTTTCTGACTGTGGCAGTGGCATTGATGAGACAGACCGCGTCTCACCAGCCTTGGCTATGACCTCAACCCTGAAACTTCAACAAAATGCAGCATTTAAATTGACCACTGATAATGTACAGATAAATCACAATCAGAATAAAAGTCACCTGTCGTCTGAGGATGAGGATAAATCAAAGAGCGCTGATGAGGCAATTGCAATGACACCACCATCCTCACCTTCTAAAGAAGCGGAAGAGGAAGGAGAATCACCAACGTGTAGCGATGAACTCGCTGAGAAGATCAGTGCCCAGGTGGAATTCTACTTCTCTGACGAGAATATCGTGAAGGATGCTTTCTTGCTGAAACATGTTAAGAGGAATAAGGAAGGATACGTGTCCCTGAAGCTTATTTCTAGCTTTAAACGAGTCAAGCACCTGAGTCGAGACTGGAGGATAGTGGGTGCGGCATTGAGAGCCAAGTCCACGAAGCTTGAAGTCAATGATTTGGGAACAAAACTCAGGAGAAAGGATCCTCTGCCGCAGTATGATCAGACCTTGCCCTCGAGGACTGTCATTGCTGCTAGACTTCCGCTTGAAAAACTCACGATTGAGTTGGTTGCTGAGCTATTCAGGAGGTGTGGGGAAATAGCGCTTATTCGGCTGCTCAGACCTGGACATCCTGTTCCAAACGAGGTAAATATTTATCACTCTGAAAGAAGAAAAACTATAAAAATATTTCATATATTTCAGTCATTTGCCTGAGAGGATAATTGTTGCATAATGTCTTACGTTATTACAGGTACGTCAGGCACTTTCGAAGAGGCCCGAGCTCAATTCTGACGAGGAGTGTGCAGTGATTGAGTTCACGGATTCAGCTGCAGCTCGAGCAGCTCAGAAGCTCACTCTCGGTGAAGCAAAGATCTTCGAACTTCAGCAGATAGCAATGGGCGAGAAGAAACGCAAACAGCAGTCAAATCAACAGCAACATCATCAACAGTCGCAGCCGATGAAGAAGGGCGTTGGAGCGAGGCTCTCTGCAGCAAGAGAAAATGCTTACAATTCGTCGAGTTGTCCAAGTGGCTCTGAGGAAGACAGTCGAACGATCAGGTTGAAGTCTAGAGGATATCAGGGTAAAAAGGAGATCTGTATTCCAACTAATCCTCATTCTTATTACGGTAAATCTACGTTAAACATTGTATTAATAATTTTCATTAGAAATTATTAAATATACAATGACTCTAATCAATATACATTTCTCTCCAGACTCACTATCTCCAGAGCCTTGGCTACCAAGAAGATTCTCTGCCTGTGCAATATCAAGCTCAGAGAACAACTCAATGTTAATTCATCGACTCTCAAGCTGTTCGAATTCAGGCTCCACCTCAGACGGTGGAAGTTATCCAAGTAGACGATTTTCCTCGTGTTCGTCAGGCTTAGAAAACAATTACAATTCACCTCTCTACCATCACAACCCACATCAGAGTCATCACAATCTCTGTCCACCGTTCAATTACTGGCCTGGCCAGTCTGCAGCGCGAAGATTCTCCTGCTGCGCGTCCTCGAGCACGACATCACCACCGAATATTCCCTATGGCTTCGAGTACAGCAATAACAGTACTTCCTACTACCATCAGACTGGTCGACAAGGATCGTCTGAGTGTGGACCATTTCTCCGAAGACTCTCAAACTGCTCCAGGGACTCTGGCTACGATGCCAGCAGCAGAAGGCTCTCCTCCTGCTCGTCAGGCTCGGATTCCTGCTCGGGTTTTCGTTCACGAAGCAATAGTGGCTTTGTCGTGATGGCACATTTGCCTGAGAACGTCACGAGATTGCCATCAGGACCTGATGGAACTCGTGGATTTGGCAGGAACAATGCAGCTGAGAATTCATCATCAGCAAAGGTTGTTGAATCGTCCTGTGGATGAATTCAATGTGATTAATTTAAGATTGACTATGTAAAAAGAACTAGATTGTAGAATTAATTTAAGAAGATAGATTTATAAGATCCATTGAAAACTTAAAGATGCCATTGTAAATAATTCTTTCAATTGATAGATTGTAATTCATTCCATTGCGATTATTTTATTGATATCTTATTGATGGCCGTTGTCTTGTTTATTTATTGAATTGATTCATGCAATTACTTCAATTCAACTTCGATCATATTCCTGATAAAAGATATAGACAGAGAACACAACCATCAGACAGAATATTTGATCTCTGAGTGATTTTATTGTATTTCTTTTTTCTTTCTCTTCATCACAGCATTGACCCAATTATACTTATTGCATATATGTCTATATTGGCTATTCGAATTATATTATTATGCCATGGGAATCACCAGATTGCCCGACAGATTATAAGACATTATAGACAATGGGGCCTCCACCGGGTCTGAGTCATGCTCGTTTTATGAATTAGGAGGATTACCCTTGGATTTTAAACGATAATCAAGGTGACGGAGACTATATTCTCCTCAGAAATGACCCTGCTCGTTGGCCTTCACCTATTGAGAGACGAGTTAAATCATCATTAATAATCATACGGTTATATTGTAAATCTGAAAGCACCTTTGTACATGCAATCATTTTTACACACATTCCTTACAGAAAGAATGTTAAATAAACCATTATATTTCTTATAATTAAACATCTTTTATTACCTCTCTAATCATCATCATCTCTGCGCGTGTCTATGCAAAGAAACCGTTACGAAAATAAACAAACCGACATTACCGACCGAGACGACGGTTTGAATTCAAATTTCGCGCGCTCGCCCATTGGCGCGCGCACGCGCAACGATTTTTATGATCTCCGCAGAGAGTCTGCAATGGTCTGCAAGAGGGAAAATGGTATAATCACGATAGGCGTCGTTTCGGCGAATTATCCAGAAGGCAGAACGCAAACAAAAACGATTTCAAAAAGACTCTTAATTTTGTTGGTTAGAAGTATCATCTAGGATTCTCTGCAAATAAAGTCCATCAAAATGGATTCGCCTCTGCCACACATAATGGAGAGCAGCGATTTTGCGTATGTCAAGCCGAAAGACAGGTTAGTGGCTTTGCTGGATCAGATTGAGTTGAGAGTAGAGCAGCTGAGAAGAGATGCATCAAGGCTTGAAGAGGAAAAGGACGCGATGTTGACGACCCTGGACACTCTCAAGAACAGTCAGGACATGCTTGAAGCCCTGGAGGAATGTAAGTCACTCATTTGTTGTCTCACAGAAGCATCTAGAATTCTCTGGAACCTTTCATTGCAGCTGATCGAGACGATGTTCTACGTTATGCTGAACGACTTGCTATGAGATGCCTGACAGTGGATGTTCTGGTCCAAGTTAAACGTGATGATGTCCAACAAGACGCCCTCCATCAGGTTGGGAAGGATTTTTATCTGCTAAGTAGCAGGACTATTTATTTACCTACAAAATGAATACATATGTTTCATGTTTGTTTCCTATTTCTTATGTAGGTCAATGGTCTTATCGACAGTTTGGTGATGGGCTTGAAGAATGATACAAGTGCAACACGTCAACGTTGTGCTGCATTTATGAATGCCTGTTCGTCCCAGGGAATGGGACATTCAGATAAAACTTTTGAAACTGCTATACTTGGCTGCACCTTGGATGACCAGAAGCGGGTCAAGAAGAGGCTGCAAGGATTACTTGACTACATTGATAAAGCACACACGTTTGAGATGCAATGAGATTCATTACTTTCGATGTCGATTGATGACTGTGCTTGGGGTATACAGAATTCTTGTAAAGCTTTTCACTCATGAAACATTTTAAAGAGAGAGAGAGAGTGAGAGAGGGACAGAGAGAGAGAGAAATGATAGGCAAGGAGAGATAAATCCAGTGACTGTCTGTACGAGTACAATTATTCAAAATTCATTGGAATGCTTATGAAATAAGTCAAGGGTATATTATCATACGTATAGATATAATTTCTGTCGAGACTTATTACTTGGTCGTTGATATTAATCAGTCGTTATTCATGTCGCCTGCCAGACAGAGAAAGGATTCCCCTTACTTGCAGAAGAAAATGTTTTATTGAAAATCATCAATAAAGTCTTTGATTGAAATTAATTATGAATAAAATATGTTCATGAAAAAATTAGCAATAAATCATAACAAATTACATTATTAATAGAAGACTTCATTGAATATTATCAATAAAAAGTATCAATAGAACTGATAAATTCAAGATAGAAATAATTTCTCCATTCAGAAAATTATTCTTGGCTTTCTTTAGTATTATATCTAAATACGTATGCCTTTTCTTTCGTATTTACGAGCCTACGCGTTTGATGTTGATTTTGTGCTTCTCGTTGACGAGAAGTTTGTAAGCTTAAAAGTGGAAACAAATTACTTATTCCAAGCAAACAGCCATAAAAGTAATATGTACATAATATAAATCATGTCATTGATATTTAAAAAAAGATAGATTAAAGGAAAAAAAAGAAACGATTCCTGTCATTCCTAAATAGCTTTGTTTAACTCAATCAAACTCTTTGTCCTCTTTATCATGTCCAGAATTATATATTAATATATCTGGGATTGCATGTAGCCCTAACGTAATTCAAGGCGAAAGGAAGAAGACGAAGGAGAGGCCACTGGGTGCTTAGGGAAAACCATTCACGACACACGAGAAGCAAATGCCATGTTTGCGTGTAAGACATCGTGAGGGAATCAAGTAGGACCGACTAACCGGGCATTGACTCTGTCTCTCTCCGCCCAAGGCCTTGTGAAAGGTGAAGGACATATTCCACTATTTAATTAATTCAGCCCACAGAGTGTCACCAGCTACTATATTCAACAGTACAATTTAGAAGTGTCCTGGAACACGGAAGAAATTCAAATTAAGCTCTTATTATTTATTTTATTTGGTTAGACCACATCGCACACATTTCACCGAGTTAAAATACTACAACTTTTCTTTTCATTTCAGAAATAAAAATCCAAAATTTACGTTATATAGTACAATAGCCTGATTAGAGTTCTGTTATAGTTCAGCGGTGAAATGAGATAACTTTTTCATTAAAATCGTTTCACAAAATTCATGATATCTCGAAAACTATACGAGATACGACAAAAATACAAAAGACCTTTTTTGTAGGGAATTCAATTCCCTACAAAAAAGAATCAATAAAATTTTTTCGTATCTCTCAAAGTTTTCGTGATATTCATAAAAATAAAAGTGTCTAAAAATTTTCATAATTTTTGAATTATCTCACCTTTCACCGCTTCACTACTCTCAAGTTTTTAAATCCACAGTAATATAATTAATAGAGAGACAAAATAAAGGAGAAATATTGCTACATATAGTTACAGAGTGATTGAATGTATAAAAATAATTGAGAAATTAATAAAATTACATATACAATATGTACAAGAAAAAGAAAACAAAAAGATTACAAAATCGAACATAGGTACATCGTATAATACTTCATTGAATGCCTCTCTTTGAAGTGATACGTATTATTATTCGTATCTTTTGAATTAATATTAATAATAATAA